>VWPU01015274.1:203530-321595 GCA_013398955.1 Callaeas wilsoni
GCAGGGCCAGGCTCCGGGGGGCTCAGCAATGGCACCAGAGGAATGGGCAGGGACTGATCCCAGGAAGTTCCACCTGGACAGGAGGCAGAACTTCTTCCCTGGGCGGTGACCGAGCCCTGAACAGAGACCAGAGAGGGTGTGGAGTGTCCTCACTGGAGATATTCCAGAACCATCTGGACACAATCCTGTGCCATATGCTCTGGGATGGCCCTGCTGGAGCAGGGAGGTGGGACCAGATGTGACCCACTGTGGTCCCTTCCAGCCTCACCCATCCTGGGATTCCGCAATTCTGTGTGAGTAGTGGCTGTCCCAAGGCAGAGCACAGACTGAACTGTGCTACAATTCAGGATTGCAGAGCTCTCGTGCATGTCAGTTCAGAAGCACAACTCACACAAGGCAGGCAAGATGCTGCCACAGCTGTCGCAAAGGGTTAAATATTCATCTGTCAGCAGCACCTCTGCTCAAGAGTGAGCTCTGCAAACACTCAAACCACCACAGAAGAATCCCAGGTCACAAGATCCAGGCTCAGGAGCTGAAAACACTCTCAGCACATCCCAAGCATCACATCTCGTAGCAGCACAGGACACAGGCACTAATTCTGTCTGCATCCCTGCCCTCTCCTTTCTGCCAGCTCGGTGTTCCCTGCTATTGCAGCTTTCAGATTTTTTTGTCAGACTGTGGTACATGACAAATGCAGAACAGAGACATCTTCTGCAGTTTTCTGTCTTAGTCTTAACAGCTCTTCCTAAATCCCTTGTGAAGCTTGGAAGAGGCACAAAGCAGAAAAAGACCATCATCTTGCAGTGTAACAACTGACTCCTTTATGATGTAATAGCTGCTACTCACATTTTTCCCTGGGATAAGCTGTTGGCATTCCGGAAGAAAAGGGTAGATTCCTGAGCTTACTTATGAATTTCCTGCAGGCTAACCACACTCGTAGAAAAAGAACGTGTAGATCCCCTGCTGTTACATTAATTTGTAGGCAAGCCTGTCAGCTCTTTCAATTAAAACTTTTGGTTTGTGATGTAAATCAGGCTTCCAAATTGACTTCTTTTTCTTGCAAATACTATTCTTTATTATTCCAAAGTTATTATTCCAGTATCCTCATTATCCCAGTACTATTACATATTACCCTTCAGGAACTAGTTTTAAACCATCCAGTGGCATCCAGATTTTTAGCTGACATAATATGAGATGTATCAAGGGTGGCAACATTCACTGCTGCTGTTTAGTGAGTCAGAGCATAACAGAGATCTGAGAATTGACATCTGTTTGACGTATCACATTTCCTTCAGCTACCGTGCCTCTTACTACCTTCAGCTGCTACCTCTGCCTTGTATTTTCAAATCCAAGTCTACTGCAAAATGAACTTTATTTATGCAATAAACAGGGCACCTGTCTGGCACCTGTTTTAAGCATTTACCACTGACAGTGAAGCTGCCTGAGCTTCTGAGAGAGGAAAACAAAAATACTCCTTCAGATTGCAAGAGAAGGAGCCTTCAGAAGACTGCTTAATCAGTGTAATCTGGCAAAGTGCTGCATCCTGGAACAGACCCTGCTCTTCAGTACTAGAGAACAGAGACAATTTTTCAAAGCTATGGACATTCATACCACAAACGATGTGTTACAGCATTTTCACCATGATCAAACACAAAAGAAAAGCCAGACTTACCTCCGGGTGAGCCTTTTTGGATCATCGCACATGTGAGCTGCAGAGGTGGAAGGAGAGGCATGTGGAAAAGCAGGACAGGTACTAATCAGAACAGGCACCCAGCAGTCAGCACTTGCAAAATGGCTACGGGAAGACTGGAGCAGTTCAGCTCTGCAAGACTTAAAGGGACAGATTTCCACAAGCACACTAGGGCAAAAGCCTCTGGAAGAGCACAATTCCCCACTGGGAGAAGGCAGGCCCTGGTCCTGGAAATACTGAAGCATGTCCTTAACTCTAAGCATGTGAGAGCTGCTGTGGGCTTCAGTCTGTGCAGCCCTGCACAAGCCTGCAGGACTCGATTTACTGATGTGCACAAAGTTATCCAGGGAGGGGATGCTCCAGCAGAGTGCTTGTGACAGCTCCATCACAAAAGGAGTGAGGTGCCATCGCTGCTGAGTTACTCTGACCACTGAAGCGTGCTAAGATACATTCCAGAAGTCCAGAAAGGAAAGAAAATAAATTAATCAAAATGTGCCCTAAAAAAGTCTCAAATTGTTGCAACAAACATTGTTCATGTATAGATGCCCATCTAATTGAAACAATTCCAAAGCACTTTGGACTGCTCAAAACAAGTGAAAACAGCCCCAACTACAGATTTACAGCTCCCCTCTCCTCTGTGGCTGAATCACAGAGTGTCAAATATTTTGCAGCGAGAGCAGGAAACAAAAATCTCCTGTGCCACAATAACAGGACACAGGAGACTTTGGAGACAACAAGTCAGTATCAGAGGGTTTCAAAAGAGAGTTTCCCCTTAGCTTTGCTGCCCACGAATGCCACAGCATGGCTGCATAGGCCAACTGGAGCCTCTGTGGTGTCCCCAGACCTTTGTCCACCACAAAGGCCCCCAAAACAACAGATATGATGATCCTTTTCAGTCATGAGAGGTGGCACCATGACTTTGGGACAGTCAGGAGGGGACTTCTGCAGTTATGGGATATGAATAGGCAGCACATTCAGGCTCAGGCTTGCTCTGAAGTAGCTCTTCTACATCATAGAATCATAGAACTATAGAATCACAGAATCATAGACTCACAGAATGATAAAATCATGGAGTGGTTTGGGTTGGAAGGGACCCTAAAGATCATCTTGTTCCAACCTTCCTGAAAAAAATTAAAGATATGGTGTTGCTGATGGAATTTATTTGCTCCTATTGAATTATGTAACTAGTTAAACGCTGAAAGAGTTGAAACCCTAGGGTTTTTTTCCTATTTTCCCCTGTGATTAGAAGCAAATCTTAGCTGTTTTCCCAATGCCATCATTTTCCTCCTGACACTGAGTTTGCTCTATATTCTGCTCATGTTTCCACAAATACAAAATCAACATTAGGGTCAATATTGGAGATATTTTGCTGTGTAAAACTTCATTAAATTCATATCCCCCAATAAACCCCTGTATATGCAATAACTGGGACCTGCACACAACCCATAAACCATTCATCTTTGATTGCCTCCAGACGCAGGGGCTGTGACCCTCTCAAACATCTTAGCACCAGAGGAATTGCCCTGCAGGTTTCATTTGCTGCAGGATGTTTCAGGAAACGTGGCGGGTTTTTTTCCCCACTAATTGAAATGTCCTGAAAACGTCATGAGACTCATTCTGCTCCTACTTACAGCACTAATTTGTTCTGTGCCAGGCATCTCAGGGAGGGAGACACCAGACCCCAGCTCCCTCTGCTTAGTGGAAGTAGTTCCCACTCCGTGTTTTGTGTGGGTTGTCACTTTTTTACAGTGTGTCATTAGCATGACCAATTACATCCCATTGACATGCCATGAAAGCTTGCCAGATGTCACTTAACGTTGTGTTCTTAATGGATATCTGGGCCTGAATCTGATTTTTTTTCTTATACTACATTCACACTGGAGCAGCAGCAATGTTGGAGTGAGATTAGAAGGGATCCATGGGCTGAATCCTACACCCAAGAACAACCGTGAGGAAAATCAGGTGGAGTGATGGATGTTGAACATATGGCAGCTGGAACCTGAATTTTGCATTTAATATTATGCATTTCAAACATTACTAAGAGGGTAAGCATTCATGGATTCTGCAATCAATTAATAGGGCTAAGTTTATCATCTCAAGACTACTTAATAATAGAAATTCAAAGGCAGTCACTTAAGGGGACTTCTTTATACCCTGCCATTAAAACAAATGTTCCTTTAGTACAGGTGGGAAAAATTTACCGAACAGGGATAAGAAAATCAGACAGGAAATGTTCCAGTGATTGTTTTAAATATCTCTGGGTGAGGTAGCAGATAAACAGCGATACGGAACTTCTGAGTTTGAAACCTTTCGCTTTCTGAGCCAGACTGCCCTTTCCACAGACATACTCCTTTAAAAATTAGGTACCAAAAGATTTATTGGCTGGAAAGGGGAAAAATTTTAAAATAGTTTTCTTCATTGCTTTAACATCAAGCAACTCACAGAGTGTGTGTGTCCCTAGACATGAGGGCAGATTAAGATTAGTTCGTGCTTTGATAGAACAAGTCCCTTTATAGCTTGCTTTAGAGTTTGGTTTAATTGTGTTAAAGCTGGATTTGTGCTCCCTTGAATATGTGTAGACATAAGAATTTGGGGTTTTTTACTGTACTGGAGCTTAAAAATTCATCCTTTTTTCTGTGTCAAATATTGTCATATGCCACATTATGTGATTATACCCCACACACATAATGTTGCCTGGTGTGCCACTTGCTGCAGCCAGGGATGCGTCCGACAGGGCTCTGCACACAGTGGAAGTGCCCTTCAGCATACAGTTGTCTGGTGGCTGTTTCAGATGATGTGAAATTGCCTCTTCACTGATTTCCAGAGGTAAAATAGCTTTCTGCAAAGGCCATTGGCTGAAAAGCAGCATGTTAAGGGAGGAGGTAAAGTAGTTGGCAGCAGAAACCTGTAATATTTGCAAAAGGAAAAGCGAGGAAGCAAAAGAAGCAGCCCTGATGGAGGAAAAAAAAGAGGCTAAGGAAGAGATTTCCTGTCTAGTGAAGACAAGAGTCACTTGCTTGAGAAAGCAGAGAGGAGCAGACAACAGCAGGAGAAATATTTCCAGGGGTTCTCACAGAAATGGAACACAGAGTTTTCTTTGGCAAGTGAATTTGCTGTAAGAGCCAAACGTCTTCAGAAACAGCTTATCCTCTGGTAGCTGTCTTTTCCTTAAACTCCTTCAAAAAGCATCTGTAAGGCACTGTGAAGCATGAAGCCATTCCAAGGGCAATCAGTTAGATAAGGCAGCGTCCATTCCAGCCCGGCCACCTTTTCGGACAAACTCAGTAGTTCCAAGCCCTGTGCAGGAGAAACTCCCGGCTGCCTCCTGCGCGGCACGGCCTCATGGACTGGCTGCTCATCCACAGCCCCAGTGGTTTAGCAAGAACTCAGCCCCGAGACCAAAGGGAAAGCCCTGCTCTTAGAGCTGCAGGGCTGATCTCAGAGCCCCACCTCTATGAATACGGTGCATTTTTCCTGGGAAAAAGGAAGAAAGCACCAAGCGGAGAAGCAGCAGTTCCCCACAAGCAGTTTGCCCACTTGCCTGCTGCACCTGATGTTCAGCTGGAGGAGGGAAGAGGCTGAGGGACAAGAAAACATCAGTGTCTAGCATTTCATTCCACAAGAAAGAGATTTCCTTCAAGGGCATACATCAAAGTTCCCAGATAGCTGCATTTTAAATCCATCCCTTTCAATGATCTGATAGAAGGGAAAAGTCTCTGGGGACACACACTGGCTCATGAGAGGAAATTAATGAATGGCACAGAGCTTATACACTGCTGGATATGTTCTTGTTTGTCAGCTGCCAGCAACACATGCAATTAGGAAAATTCAAGTCCATTTGAAGCCTGGACACTGGTTGCCAATTTGGCACCAGTCTCCCTGCTGTCAGGCCTTAGTTGACAAATAGTCCCTGTTTTAGAGTGACTCAAACATTTTATCTCTCATATGTTTTAAATAAATTAGGAAAGGCACGTGCAACAACAACAAAAAATATACCAGAATAGTTTCATTATTACCTAAATGGTCTGGGGTCAGAGTCATGTATTCTATTTAATCCAACACTAAGGTATGATTTCAAGAGCAGAAGTGGAAAAAAAACAAGTCATTTGAACAAAGAATCTAAGGCTCTAGTTATAAGAAGACTTATATATATGTTTAGCTTCTCACAGTGCAAAAACAATGTGTGGCAACACTGTTCACAGGTTTGAAATTATGTCTGGAGGTTTGGTAGGGTTAAACCCCCCATTTTCTACTTGACATGGAATTTCTGCAAAAGCCCTTTCCATGCTGATCCATAAAAATCATAGAAGCATCATAGAATCACAGAATGGTTTGGGTTGGATGGGATCCTAAGGATCATCTTGTTCCAACTCCCTTGGGCAGGGACACCTCCCACTATCCCAGGTTGCTCAGAGCCCCATCCAACCTGGCTTTGGACACTTCAGGGATGGGACAGCCACAGCTTCTCAGGGAAACCTGTGCCAAGGTCTCAGCACCCGCACAGGGGACAATTTCTTCCCAATATCCCATCTAAACCTCCTCTCTGTTAGTTTGAAGCCATTCCCCCTTGTCTTGTCACTCCAGGCTCTTGTCAATAGTTTCTCTACAAAATTAAATACATCATTTTGGGAGGAATCCTACAGCGTGGAAGTGAGTGGAAGAAGTTTTCTTATAAAAGGTGGCCAATAAATAGTAACCTTCTTGTTTTCACAAGTATTATACCTTTCTATGAAATGGAGATATCTGAAATTAGTTCTACTTCTTTTTAAGTTAACATTTTGTGTCTGTGTTATTTCCCCTCTTTTGCCTTAGTCTTGTTCATCTCTGTGATGAGGATTTTTTTTTTTCCAAATATGAGAGAAAAGGATTTATGCTGTCTTTAAAGATGGAAATCCATGGAAGCTTGACATTTATTGTAAGGGAGACTAGGAATGCACCTGGAGTATATTTATTTATTTTGTATAAATTTAGATATACCTGGCATTTCATGGGAAAGGGCCAGTGGTTTCCCTGTCAGACCGGCCAGGATCACCACCCCTCAGAAAGGCCACGTTTCTGCCTCCCCACCATGTGCACCACTTATCAGAACAGAAGATGAGTTCTCACTTTGCCTATTCTGACTTTCAGCATTTCGGTTTGAATCCTTTTCCCCATTCCCCAGGGGACTTATAAAAGAGCCATGACAATAATCACACACGACCATTGCTTTTGGATACCTCTGTTTCCAAGGCATGACACTCTTTTGGTGGATATTAACAGCGTAATTGGAATGACTCCCCTGTAACATCATTGTGGGCAGATTTATTTGTTCGGCACACACAGTGAGTGTTCAGCTCCTTCTCATCGTGCTCAGAACTGCCAAAACCATTCCAAAAATAACAGAGGTCCTAAGCATCCATAGATGCTTCAGTTTTAAGGTGAAGTTACTCTGTCAAGGTTTTCAGTCAGAGTTCTGCTTAATATCTTCTGCTTTCTGCCTTTTGGGAATCAAAACAAATATTTTGGGCTGAAAAGCAAAAAATTAGTGTGCACATCTTGGATGACCAGGACAGTTCCAGGCAGCTTGGAAGTCGATGGAAAAACTCTCCCTGGCTTTGGCAAGGTAGAGGTGAAGCTGCAAGCCAAGGAAGAGCACAAAGGATTGCCGTGACGGTTCCTGCCTTCAGAGATGATAAAGGCAGTTCTGCAGGGCTTTTGGCTTTCCTGCTTCATTTAAGAGTCTATATTTGGCAATGGAAAATAGCCCTATTTAGAGAATTTTGTAAACAATGTTCGTTATAGGCAATGAATTTTTTCCATCACCTATATATAGTTATCTGAAGCTCTGATACGTTCAGGTCAAGTGACAAGAAGTAATTTAATTTTACTTAGGTTTCATGCTGCATTGAGCTGTTTTAACTGACCATGGAGGAGCAGTTGTACTCCATGAGCCATTTTAATGTGTGTCACCCTACAGTATTTTTGGGCACATCTGATTTACCAAGGTCACATCATCTACCAGTGTCACCAAAAAGCCCCAGGCACACTGAGGGACAACTTTTGCAATTCCACATCTCAAATGAGGCGGGTACAGACTCATGAGGTGTTGATTCTCAGTTAGGAAAAGCATCACAGGAGCAGCTAGGCATGCTGTAAACTCTTGGAGTACAAAATGCTTCTCTTCTGTTTAGTAGTAGCACCTTAAACGCAGAGTCCAATCTAAAATCCAGGCTACAAGGCACTCCACAAACATAAAACTTTGGTTTATTAAATGGAAAATACTCAAGGTGGCACCAAAGTAATTAAACATTTCCACGCCATTTTATTGAATTATGGAACTCATTGTTTAGGACATGACTGAGGCAAAAATCAAAAGTATTCAGATAATAAAACTATTCATTTCCATCCAGTAACTCCTGCAGTACATGCAGGTTTCAACCAGAATGTGAAAACAAGGTTTCCTTACTCCTCTCCTCTCCCTTGCTCTTCTTCCCACCCCAAAAGCATCCCACTGGAAGGGTCACGTGGAATAGGCTCAGAGCAATGAAGAGAGAAGGCAGTGAAGGGAAAACGGTGGTCCTCTTCTTAATTCTGTATAAATATTCAGAAGAACAGTTATTTATTAAAGTTGCTAATAAAACAATGTTGTGAGAGAGAGAGAGTCACAACATTTTTCACAGCATCACGGAAAGCACTGAATTGGAAGAGACCAAGCAGGATCACTGAATTTCAACTCCTGGCCCTGCACAGGACACCTGAGGGATACAGGTAGGGAATATCTCCTGAAGTAGAGAATCTTATGACTTTTGTAAAGTCAAATGCCCCAGATGCTGAACACACTATGGCAGCTTCCCAACAGCGAAATGCTTTGAATTTCTCCTCTCGTCCTCCTTTTCAAGCCAAGTTTTTTGAGAGTTTCTGACACTGAGTCTCTTTGGTGAGCTGCACCTGAATCTGCTGAATATTTTAGGAATTATGGAACTGCATCATGTGGAGACTTCAATTAAAAGTTAATTGTATTATTGTATTGTTTGCTAAGGTCAAAGACATTCAATTAGCCAGTAAAGTTTCATCTACAGCGGCCTGTGATGCTGATAACCTCCCCTAATCACTTGCCAAAGCCCAGCTGTGGCAAACACTTTCAAGGAGAAATTCAAGATGTTTTTGTTTCTTCCTAATTCTCTTCCGTGTGTTGCTCCGGGCATTGCGTGTGTAGGAGATGTCAGGATTTGCTATTTCCTCTCTTGCCTAACTCTGTGGTGGTTTAAAGGTTTACTTAAGGACATGCTGACCAGTTAGAAAAGATTGTTTGAGTTAAATTTTGTCAAGGTGCCCAGACTCTTCCAGAGCAGTGGGTGCTGGGAAGGGGGCAGAGAAAGGGACTCTTACTATTTACACATGCACTTACAGCTCCTCTCTGTCGTGCCTCCCTTCAGCCTTTCATGTCTGAAATGGGCACATGTTTTCCTGGAATTAACTCAGATCCCTCAGATGTGAGGCTTTGGGATGGGCAAATAACTTGGACTGAAAACACCACTGAGCTGTCAACCATGTCTAAACATGGAGGATCTCACCATCACTTGGGATAATCTCCATTTATCCCAAATCCTCTGCATCTTGCAAGTGCAGGTTGTTCTTGGGAACTAGCCATTGCTCCCACACGTGAACTATCCAACCTCCTGGACTTGTCTAGGGATCAGAAATGTTCTGTGTTTTTGCTGCAGCATCAAGCAGTCAGAGCAGACTCTTGCCTGAGGATGCACGCAGATCCATCTACATTGAAACTCCGGAACAGCACACCTTAAATATAATAATTGTCACTTTGGTGGGAATGGCACAATCAGCAGGCTCACAGAACTGTCCCTGCTGTGAGCTGGTGTGGCATAGAAAAAGTAAAGGCAATCAAAGTGCAGTTTCTTGTAAAGGCTGAATATGAATCTCTGGCCACCTGGAAAAGTCAATAACGAATCCTCTTGAAATCCTGGTCAGGCAGTGCATTGAGGCAAGGGGGACATGCCTGCCTTATTCTTCCCAGCACAGGGAAGAAAACTTCATTATTTTTCCCCTCGAAATTGTAGTGGAAACACCCCAATTTACTATTTCTAGCTCATACCTTCAATGGGTGAAAAGCAGCAATAATGAGAGCACCAAACTAAAAAATAGAGGAGTGAATTTCTGATAGAGCAGTGACAAGATGGATGAACTTTTCCCAGTCATATTTCACCTCCTGTCTCAGCTCCCCACCCATGAAGTGGGAAGAGGATGATGTACAGTTGAGAAGAGCTGTGGTAGACCTGGCCATGGCTATGTGGCTGCTGAGGACAGAGCCTGGCACAAGCATCAGCTGATCCTTTGGAAGCCAGTTTTCCCCCTCTCTAAAAGAAGACATCAAGAGAGACGAGAAACTCCTGCTTCCCTTTGTCAGGCAATTCGGTGACACTAAAAATCCTTTAACACTGAGAAGGGCTGCAGTTCTGGACAGGTTTAAAAAAAAGATGAAAGCAGGCACAGCCACATGGAAACACAAATGACATCCGTTCGGAATTAGCTCTGCCCCTTTTATCTTCCTAAGAAGCCAGGCTGAACTCCAACCTTCGGATTCTCTCGAGGCATTAGCTTTTCATTAGGAATGAATGGCTGATCACATTATGACAGACAAATGATGGGCAGCAGGAGGGTTTACCAACATGCCTTGCACTCCCACAGTCACTGAGGGGGAAGTCTAATGAGCAAATAACCTGCTGCAACTTTCTACATATTTCCTGTAATTGAGAACTCTTCTGTACTTCGTCTGGAATGCAGATGCCTGTCAGTCACGGGGTCATAAATAGGATTAGGGGCTGTTTCTGAAAAGGCAGGCAACCAGCTTTAGATGCTCAGTTGAAAATACAGATGTTTTCTGGCTGCATGGCTGTTAGGCAGTGGGATCTCCACCTCTGTTTAAGCAGGCTTGGCTGATGGCTCTGCCCTGAGGCCCCAGGCTTGCAACTGGTGCAGATCCTATTAGGAGTGCAGATCCCTACTAATTTTTGCCATTGCAGTCAGCTGCAAGATACAAGCATTAAAAGCACCCCGAGAAAGCTGATAAAGTAATACAGTCTTCTGAGAAATTTAACCCCCTCCATCCCAACTATAGCTGCTGAGTGTGACGGAAATGTCTGAAAAAATAAAATTTGCTGATATTTACTTGGATTTCTTAGCAGCACTGACCAATACATTCATTTCACCTGTACAGTACAAAAAGAAAAGAAAGTTGTTTACTAAAAAAAGGGGGCATTTTGGTTTGAGGTTTTGTGTGTGAGTTTGTTGTTTAGGGATTTTTTAATTTCTTTTTTGATGCAGTGTCTAATTACAAGCTGAATTGCTTGTGCAGAGACTGTGAAACTTGTATAACTTTTGCCAGATGACCACTTATGGCAACCAGTAGGCTCTGCCTCACAGCTTTGCTGTTTTTCTGCTTGTCCCTTCACTTCCACATCTATGTTAAAACTTGTTTCTCTTGTCAGTAGAAGCCGTTTCTCCTGTCAGGAAATCTTCTTATTTTAGGGATGTCACAAAAGAGCTTTAAGATGTCCATCAGGATGATTGCTGGTGAGCCACTTCATAAGCATGCAGAAACAATCCTTTCCCCAAAAAGCCCTTTCAGCCTCAACAGCCAGGACACAAAAAGTATAGGATGGGAGCTGCTGCAGTGAGGCAACTTCCTCAAGGTCACAGAGGAGATCAGGCCAGGAATAAAACCTTCACCTCCCACGCCTCTCTGCTGGGCTCGATTTTTCTTTAGTATAAAGAAGTCAGTGTTGAAGTTTATTGGTTTCATCCAAGGCAAATTCCACTGGATCTCACCATAATGGAGGAAGGGAGAGGGGAGAGATCCAGTTTAATTAATCAGTCTACCAAAGTTTGTAAAACCTTTGCACGGAAAGCAGCTGAGTATAAAACCATTCCATTTCAGCAGCTTTTTCAGGATATGCAAACCAGATGGAAGTCTATGTATTACATGATTAAATGTGCTCTAGATGAGAAGGGAGCCATGGCCAAAATCATCCAAAGCAGTGGTATGAGAGAGGTCATTGTCTCCGGTTCATCTCTGCTAAGGTCACAGAAGCCTCCACAGAGATAAGGGGATGTGGTCAGTGCCCTGAGAGGCTGACACACTAATTGCAGACAGAACAAAGGGCCAGGGGATAAAGCACGAGCCAGGGTAAGGGAATGACATGGGGTGATGAGGATGAGGCCACAAGGTTACTCAGCAGAGTGGTGATGAACAAGGCTGCCCGTGTCTCCTGCGAGCACTGGGCTGATCCTGCTGCAGACAAGGTTCTGCCTCTTTGGGGTAGCATTGTGAAGTGACCGTACCCCAGTGCACCCTTTTGTCACGGGGCACAGAAGAAGGCTTCAGAGGAATAGCTCATTCTGCTGAACAGTGCTCCTGTATTCTGAGATCGCTCCCTGCCTCCCAGTCCCAGCCAATCTCTCTGTCTCACACACAGATACGTTCTGCATTTACAGTAAAAAATTAGGTTCTACCTACCTAACCAGCCCTGCTTGTGGATTTTATTGCCAGACAGCTTATCACCCTCAGCACAAATTCATATATTTAGGTAAAACATACCTAACCAGCATGCTGGGGTGGCAGCTGAGAGAGGACATGGGCCTTACCGTAAACTTACCCTTGTTGTTCCCTTGTTACATTTTAGATTATGAAGCATAAGCCTATCCAAATTTTGGCATCTGAGATATTTGGATGAGTTTTAACTTGTAAGGAAAGAAGAGACTTGCATGTTTGCAAGCTTTTCTCCTCACACTGGCCTTTTGCAATGTCTCATGTAGACTCATTCAAACTGACATGAAGAATGGTTATGTTTTGTCCCATAGCTAAGCTAAAAATTCTAGCAAGGATGCACAAGTCAGAAAAAACCTCGTTCAGTTCAGTGAGGTGCTTCTCTGTCTTCCTCTAACATTTCATTTCACTCAGCAACATCCTCAAGCAATGAATTCCACTCATCATACACACTCAAACAGGAAACAGGGTATCTTAAACTAGTGCAGGATATCAAGCACTTCATACGAAGGGACTTTACTCACCAGTAGGTGTTTCAACACACAATTAAAAGCAATGAAGGTCTAGTCCATGTCCAGGTATTACTTTTATGTTGCCAATAGCAGAACAGGATTGACATGTAAACACCTCAGCTTTGAGACTTCTCTCAAGACGGGCAGAAGATCAGGACCAGTCCCACCTTCAGAAGTGCCAGCTCTCATTGCCAGGTTCTCCAATTTCCCCAAATTTCAACTTTTTTTTTCTTTCCTTTGCCCATGTGGGCTCCCACAGCCATGAAGACACTGAGAGTCTGTTACTTCGGGTCTGCCAACACCCAACTTTTGCCTCTTGGGTTAAGACATCTGTGGACCAAATAGATGTCATATTTGTCCAGTCACTTTGTGACCATAGCAGCACGTAGAGATAATGACTGATAAGTGTCTAAAAATATTTAGATGCCTAGGCTGTTTCCTAAGGGGATTTTTGGGCAATCATTAAAATTCCTCCTTCCATCTCTGCTGCGAAGCCGGATTTACTGCAGGAGAATCGGCCACACAGAGAAACTGTGCTCACCATTCCTATATATTTCACATCCCCTGTTGTGTTAGGTCTTAAATCCCCAACCTTCCAGCACTCTTCTCCTTTTTGCTTTCTCCCATCTCCCCTGTCTTCCTTTCTCTTTCTTCCTGTGGCAGAAGCAGCCATTCTGTAACTTCTCGCCTGTAAGGCAGTCAAATTCAGCTTGGTGCAGCATTGCCAAGAAACTCTCAGCTGACTCAAACTTTAAAATGCCATTTAAAGCACCGCTGGGCAAAAAGGAGAGACCAACAGCTCAACTGTGTTGCCTTATGTACTTATCTCTGTCTGCTTGTGTGAAAGCAGAGCTGAGCTCACTCCCAGCTGTCCCCACAGAAAGGCACGGGTCTGCCACAGGGCTTGTGACAAATCAGACAGACCCATGAGGATCTTTCCAACAGCCCAGAACATCTCTGGGCAGCAGGACTTGTTTGTATGGGGGTGAGTGAAATGATCCTCAGGGGATTCTCCTCACTTCTTGTAACAGCAAGGTGTGAGCCTGTGCTTGCCATGCTGGTGTCTCAGATATAAAGCACAGAGCACAACTGGAGCCCTGGAGAAAGACTCCTTTAGAAGAGACTCTTTGTTTATTTGTGTCAGGTAGACAATGGAAATTTAGTGACTCAGCCATCAATAGGGATGAGTCAAGGCAGAAAGATCGGTAGCAGTCACCAAAGCCGTGTCACAGAAGTACATGAAAGAATATATGGGGACAAAGGGGGAATTAATATTTTATGTATTGGAACAGGACCAGGACCCAGGGACAAGGCAGCTCTTTCAGCAGCCCCGCATGTGTTCATGAACTGTCTGTACCAAGAGACTGGCAAATATTTAATGCATTAAATCTCCAGAGGACTGACATAGACCTTGCTGTGTTTCCTGGCCTGCAGGCAGCACGTTTTCAAAATCAGAAGTTCTGCCTCATGTCAGCCCTGCCTGGCTGCAGGCACAGTTAGAATCTCTCTTACAAGGCTTTCCTGAATGTGAACATGCTCCCTGACGGTGGATGGCTCCCATGTTGTCACCTTTCCTGCCTGTGAACGCTGAAAACCCCCACTAGCCATCCAGAGGCACCTGGGACATCAGTGACATCAGTGCTGATGCTCAAGAGCAGCAGGAGTGTCTTCGGTGCTTTCTGGGCAGGCTGTTCTCTGCCATATCAGAGCCATGAGGAGAATGTGTCCATCCAGAGACTCCCCAATGGGCAGTGATCACTTTGGGGCTGTATAATCATTTTGGAGAATAATTCTCCCCTCTAGAGGAAGAGACCATCCAAAAATCACAGAGCAGCCCAAGCACGATATGCCGTTTTTCACATTACCAGGGGAAAACAGGAAAGTCAGATCACAGGCTGAGTCTGTCATGCTATGGACTTCTTTCTAGTCACTGGAGCTAGGAGAAATATATTCTTACTGCATTAAAGAATCACATTGCTTGTGCTCCAGTGCAAAACGTGACTGACACTAGAGGACTGCTTTCCTAACATAGTTTGGGCCTCTGCCTCAGCCTCTTTCCCTCTGCTGTTCCCAAATAAACACTGAGCTGAAGTCATTTGTTGTTCCCAATATCTGTGTGCTTCCATTCAGAGCTGCCTGGGATTCTTGCACCCAGGACTGCACCATATTCTTGTACCTACAGTTTCCTATAAGGAAAAAAAACACCCTTGTTTTCTTTTTCAGTAATCCCAAAAGCTTCTTGGCTGTAAATTCACGCAAGGACTTTGTTTGCTTACAAGCACAACACACTCCTAAGTAAAGATCACTGCTGCCAAAGAAAAAGTGGAAAACTGACACAAAAGTGGGAGTATCTCTTTGGGACCTCCACTTCACTGTCACTAAGATGCAAACTATGAAGACTTCTAAACCAAGTAGTTTTAGAAAAGGCTGAATCAGCTCCTGAGAGGTAAAATGAGCTGATAAAAAGCACAATGTCCCACAGAGATGAGCTTTATAGAAGGGTGTTATATTTTAAGCTTCTGGAAAATCCAAAATCTAAGACCATTCTAACTGTCCACCTGGCTGGGTATTCTTTTGACCACTTAAAAAAGATAAAATAAAATAGCAGCAAAAGATACTGAGATGTCCACACTTTACATCTAAGATTTTGCACAGCACTCACACAATTTTCCTTTCTGGAACTCCAGTGGATATGCAGTTAAGCACTCTCAAGTGCATGAAAATTGGATGAAGTACTACAATTGATGGGCAAAAAAATATATCTGGCACTGTTTCAAGCTGAGAAGCAAAGCAGCCTGTAATTATCTGTTAGAAAGGAACCAGTGTTCAGCTAGGGCTTGCTAATTCTCTGATTAATTAAATGTAACGCACATTAATGTTGTCTGTACACTTAGCACGCGGTTAGATTTTGATCCTGCCTACAGGATTTCCCACATCTGCACCTCTGCCTTTTGTCTCCTTTTTCTCCCTGGCTGCACTGAGAGCTGGTAAATTTAGAGGTGAGGAACAGCTCGAGAGATCCAGGCAGCTCTGTGATGGTCTGTGCTGGCCACCTGGCACCTGTTTCCCTCCTTGGTTTCAGCTTGGGTCACTTTACAGAGCCATAATCTGCCTGTATCTGGGGGAGGCTGCTGCTTGTGGGTGGCTGGGAGGACAAGACTCTTACTCAAGAGGAGAAAATCTTGCAGTTGTTTGAAGGATGGAAGGCCAGGCCTTTATCCTGCTTCAAAGAGGATGGCTTTGAATGGAAAGTCAACTTCTCATTTTAAATATTCCTTTGAACTGAGGAATGGCAAGCATAGTCTGTTCCTAAAAATAACATCCTTTTATATTTATTTCTTTTTTAGTTCTGAAGAAATCTATTTCTGCCCAAGCCTGGTATCCCCTTCACTTTTTAGCATTGAAAATTATTTTATCAAGAACTCAGGCTCGGGAAAGAAAATATGGAATTGATCCATTGAGATGGATTCCTGGATGAGGACCTCTACTGACTTTATTTTACCTCCTTCATTTCTGCTCTGAGTTGAAGGTAATGTCCTCATTGTCTCTTTTTTTCACTGCCCTTTGGTTCATGGTGAGGATGTGGTCTCACAGCACAGGCACAGGAGAATTTTTGGAGGAAACCAACCTGGAAGAGCCAGGATGGAACCCTGAGCAACCCGAAATGTGGAAGGTGTCCCTTTCCATGGCCTGGGTTTGGAACGAGACGAACTTCAAGGTCCGTTCCGACCCAAAGCATTTTAGGATTCTATAAGGAATTTCCTACTGCAGAAGGAAAATGCTGAAAATGGCCTATTTAGAAGAATGTTCTATGGAAATGACTTGATTAATGTGCTAGTATCAATGAATTTTATATACATATATATGTATGATAACAGCTTTCAAATGCTTCAAGCATGTTTGTGTTATTGCAAAATTGGCAGCTTCTGTGGTATCTGAATGTTCTGAATGGCCACATGGTCAAAATCTTGAAACTCCAGTGCATAATAAAATGTCATCCCCTTCACGAGCAGCTCTGCGTAAGCGAGACCTATTTTTTTCTCATGGCTGTAGTATATTTTAAGAAAATATGATGGTTAATTGAAAATAGATATTTTTTCCATATGGCCTGGAACAAAGTTTTGGATAAACAGAAGACGGAACCGTCTGGAAACAACAGATGGCAGTGTTTTAAAGACGAAGAGATGAAAGCTTGGATAACCAGTGCTGAATGTCAGCAGTGACAGGATGGAGGCAGTGCACTTACATCTGGGAATTCAGCTCTGCCATATTTCTGTGGGACAGACATGAGGTCCAAGGAGAGCCTTTTTTAAAAGAGAAAAGGAGGAAAGTGAGCTACCTGTCCTGCTCCAGCAGCCAGACACTAGGTCTCCTGGCATTTAATTTCAGTGGTATCAACTATGGCCATAAATAACGTCCCCAGAGCAATCGGCAGGTGAAGAAGGGTTTATACCACCCATGCAAAAGCTTAACCTGTTTCTCTTATCTATTTACTTAAAATCTTGGGAGAAACATTCTAAAGAGGATGGGCATGGGAAACGTAAAAGGAACATAAAAAGGTTTGAATGCATCTGGTAACTTTATAATGTAAAAAATAGATTAAATAAATAATTAACCTACCCCATCCCTTTAGAGGTACCACATTTTTCTCTGGCTACTTACCGTGTTATATCACATAGCTGCCATGCATTTAGTCGTGATTAAAAGGCCTGTTCTTCAAAGCTGAGATGAATGTAGATTCACTTATTGCTCATTTGAGTAATACCACCCATGGCAAAGGGAGAGTTTGTCCCAATTTCTGTAGCAAGCTGTGTTAATATTGAAAGGAGATCCAAAGACAGCACAAGGGCTGTCTGGAATAACACTTCCTTCCCTCACTACAATGCTCAGCGTCATTTCTGAATCATTTTTTTTGTGGGGGATATGGAGCGTTTTACAGAGAAACTTTTAAGGCAGAGAAGGAGACAATCAACCTTTGGTATTTCTCTCTGATAACCTGTACTTAGTTTTGGAGATGGGAGAATTCAACAAACCGTGCTGTCCCCCAGTGCCACCCACAGCAGCCCTGCAGACGCCCAGCTCTGCTGAGCAGGTAACAGTCTCCAAATCCTTCCTTCAGATGCACCGACATCAAGATTCCGGGAATAACATAAGGCAGATGTGCAAAGGGGAAGGAAAAAAATAATTCTCTCTGTGCCTTTTTGCGCTTCCTTCATCTCAGTAATGCAGGATAGCTCTGTTTCTGCCTCAGCTGGGAAAAGCTGGATGAAAATTATCCTTTGAGCCTTGCCTTCCTGGGCTGAGGCAGAAGCAAAGCTCTCATATATTATTAGTATTTTATTGCTATTTTATTTTTTCGGTTTCACCTCCAGTTTGGTTTTGTTTTAAGATGCATGGCTTTTTGGGGGATTACAGTGGGTTTATGACAACTTTTGTTCATGTGTTGCTGATACAGGCTCCCAAAGCTCCTCCCAGCTTCACGTAGCTTTGAGTCTGGGAATTACACAAACCAGGGATACACACAAGCACATACTATTAAAAAAACATCCTTCCTGAACACTGTTGGGAAATTCAGGTTTACTGTTACTAGCAAGTTGTACTGTGGATAAAGGTTGATTTTTTGTTTTAATAGAAACTTGTGCACAGTGTTGTATCAGAGCCTGTTCTGCATTTAAATGCTCACCACATTCCACAACAGGCATTTAAATCTCACCTTTTCTGTGTTGTTTTATCTCATTTCTAGGGCTGGAGTTGTCCTTCAGAGTTCCCTGAAATTTCCCTGGGTTTACACAGGAAGAGAGCAGGAGCAGATGGGGAACGTGCCTCAGCAGTGACAGCACAGGATCTGGAATTTCCTATCGGATTTTGAAGGGTCTGCTCTCACCTCTGCTTTGGTGATTTATGCCAGAGTCTGAGAGGGGAGAGCAGGTGGCCACTAAAAGGGGGATATCTGGTCTCGGTATCCATGATGCCGTGCTGAGAACCCACGTGTAGCTGCTGGGATGAAACCCAGCAGGCTTTAGGAAACCCTTGGCCAGCAGCATTGCAAGGGCAGAGGATCCCCCAGGCTGCCTGGATGGCTTGACTGTGACTAATAGATTTTCCCGGGATCAGGTTAGGGATGTTAATTGTATCTCTGTTTAAAAGGAACAGAAAAATCCCCCAGCAAGTGCAGACTTCATGCCAGTAGAGCTGAAACATCTAAAATTTTCACCAGGGATCAAAGAGATGTTTCCTCTTTCAGACAGGTGAAATCAGCCCCTTGGAGTCAAAGGAGTCACATCACCAACAAAGAAAGTCAGTTGTAGGATAAGGCAGGACCCAAACACCAGGGTTTAGAGGGTAATGCCGCTCAAATGACACACAGGCTTTGCTTGAGCATCCACTAGATCTCTCTTTATCCACTAATTGTGTAATTCATTCAAAAGAACAACCAGATTGGTTTCATCTGTTGCATATTGTATGGGCCAAACCCCAGGAAAATATTTCCCTTGGCTCATCCCAAGAAAAACATTCACACACGCTGTTTATTTTGATATTTTCAAATACTACTTTTATCTTATGTTTTAGCTAGATATTCCTTTAAGCTTGCTCTTCTGATTTCTTGTGCCTTTGGTATCTCTTAATTAGACCTGGTGACTAATTCAAAAGGAATTATTTATTTAACAAATCCCATCCTTTCCCATCACAAAGCATCTACAAGCAAAACACTTCTTTTTTTTCTTTTTCCCCCCAAGTTGGTGTTAATTAAAAATTATTTACAGACATTCAGAGCAGAATTCTTTGCCCCTGTGCTTCTTTGAGATGCACTATCTCTGCAAGGATGTGCCTTGCAGGGCAGTGATGCCTGAGTGACTGGCATGGGCAACCCTGTGACAGCTTGGAATGGAAAATGTTTGTGTCCAGACACAGATTCTCTGCAAATACAGGCTAATTAATAGTGCCAGGCATCTCTCTGCACTTCATTCCCTCACTGCTGTGCTTCCCCGGTCCCAGACAGAGGTGCTGGTCCCGTACAGCTCGGGAAGGGCTCCGTGCAGTTGTTTGTCCGTGCGGTTCTTTGTCCGAGCAGTGGCAGCCAGCAGCTGTGAAACGCTGTGTGAGCACAGCCTCCTGCTCCCTGGCTCCCTTCCTTCCCTGCCAGCAGCTCTCATCACTCCCATCTCTCCTGCTCTCACTGGAGGGAGAGAAAGCGGGGAGGAGAGCTGGCTTTACCCCTGCATGTCAGGTGCCCACACTCCTCCAGCCCCTGCAAGGTATGAGTGGCGTGTACCTGGACACAGAGCTGGAGCGTGGGCTGCTGTGGGAACATCCCTGTCCCCTTCCATCGGCTGTCCTGTACCCCTGCTCCAGACACACGCCCCAGCTCCCTCTCTGCTCGTGGCTGATGTGCTGCAGGGCCACGGCAGACCCCCAGGGCACGTCTGAGAAAAGGCTTGTTTTGTCAGACAGGAGTGAATCGTTGCTTTTGAACCGGATAAGGGACAATTAATGGGTAGAAAACTGGTGCTTTTTTTTTTTTAAATCAAAAGAAAGAGAAACTAGGGAGCCATACAAACCTGCTGGAGCTACCTGCAGCAGGAAGAACCACTGCAGTCTATAATGCACTAGAGGCACAGATGCTCCCATGCCGAAGCTGCTGCAAGGCTGAGGTGACATCACAAACCACAGCTGGGCACCCTGCAGCTGAGGCAGCCCCAGAAACACGACACTGAAAGAGGGGGATAAAAGAATGACCACGGCACTCACATGGATTTGCTGCTGGCCCTGGGATGGGAACCTCAGCACAGGAGCCTCCTATACCTTCCACTAGCCCAGGTTGCTCAGAGCCACATCCAGCCTGGCCTGGAACACTGCCAGGGATGGGGCAGCCACGGCTTCTCTGGGCAACCTGTGCCAGGGCCTCAGCACCCTCACAGGGAACTATTCCTTCCTAATATCCAATCCAAACCTGCTCTCTGTCAGTGTGAAGCCATTCCCCTTGTCCTGTCACTCCAGGTCCTTGTCAATACTCCCTCTCCATTTTTCCTATGGGTTCCCTTCAGGCACTGGAAGGCCTCGGCTGTAGCACAGCAGGGGGCTGGGGTGAGGTGAGCTTTAAGGTCCCTTCCAACCTGACCCATTCTATGATTCCATGATTTCCACAACGTGTGTGCCCCACCTGAATCACTGATCAGAGTCTGCCCAGCCACAGCTTCCAGCCAGCCTTGCAGGCAGGTGCCAGCACCAGCATCTCTTCCCAGTCAGGTGCCACTCATGATAAACACAGACACAGCCTTTGTCAAAAATGCCTTTTAAAAAGCAGGCAGCTTTAAAGGAATTTAGCATCTTTGCAATAATTTTCTTGGAGTTTGGTTGTTGTTTTTTTTTCTATATGATTTTTAAAGGAAATTGACCACATATTTTCAGAATAGCTTGGTCAGCCCAATTTTGGCAAAGAAACTCAGGAAATCACAGAGAGATGAAGCTGGGAAGTGAAGCCAAGCAGACCATTGCTGTCAAAAAACTCCTGTGGAAATTGCCTGTAAAATACCTGCCAGTGGGGGTGACCACACAGAGCTTGGAGACGATCCCACAGGGCTGAATCTCAGCTTTGGGAGTTAGGGAAGAAGCAAGAAGAAAAATATCCGACTTCCCCTGAGCCTGGAAGTGTGAGCAGAGGAAGGAGCCGTGCTCCCAGATGTTCCCTTTTCCCTTCAGCTGGGTGTCACAGATTTCCTGGGACGATGACGGGACACAGACCTCGCGGATGTTGCTGCTCGTCTGCCGGAGGCTCCTGTGATAAATAGGTCCAGTAAAAAAAACAACAAAACACTGATTTCAGCATGACCTCTTCTCATTCATTTCCACTAAAACAAGGGAAGCTTGTTTTGGTGGTGTTTTTTTGGGTTTTTTTAGAAGATGTTAACTTTTTTAGATGTTAACTCGGGCAGAAGGGAAAACAAAAAATTAATAATAATTTAAAAAAGGTCATTTCATCCCAAATGAAGAGCTTGGCCTTATTTTGGCTCCCAAGGTGCTGTGGTTTCCCCCAGGAGCTGGGGCTCAGCTGGCTTGTGCCTGTGCAGGGCACGTGATCCCCACCATGACACACAAATTGATAATAAACAATATAACATTCAGCACATGCAGAGTCAGAGGAGAGAGGCAGTGAGAAATAAGAGGCTGGAGATCATATGGGAGATGTAAAGCTTGTCTCTTTTAATACTTCTTCACAGCATTAGCTTTTGCTGAAGGATTAAGCTGCCCTAATCTCCACTAAAGCCAAGAGAATAACAAGCCAGTTATAATTAATCTATTTTCTTGGCTTTGGAGAAAATCCCAAGTTATTTTTCTTCAGCTACTAAGCCAATTTCAAGGAAAAACTCCTGTCAGCATCAGTTATGTGAAGAGTGTTCCTGACTGAACTTGAAGCCGTGGAGTAGCTTTCAAAGTGCTTTCTCCTCTGATGCTTTGGACCTTGTTCTGTGTTCCTGTGTGCAGTTCATGTCCTGCCCCATGAACAAGTTGGATGTGACGAATTTAAAGGTCTTTTCCACCCCAAACGGCTCCATGGCTCAATACCCACCTCCTCTGATTGAGCACTCTGGGCATGTGGCATTGCTTTCCTTCTGCTTTCTTGCTCCATCTACTGGAACCAGTTCTACATGGCATTGGAATGAACAAAACATGTCAGGGGTATATTTATTTATTCTTGTCAGAAAAAAAAAAAAAAAGAAAAACGAAAGAAACTCCTTAATCCAGTATTTACAGTTGATTTATTTTAGTTTTATAGCTAAGCCCACATTTTGTAAACTGGATCTTCCCCTTTTTCAGGCTCTTAATCAGTCCTGGCAGTAAGAATACTATTCTAGATATGAATATCCTCATAGGGTTGTGTCCTTACTGACCTTCTGTGTTTCCAGACTCTTATGAAAATATGTTGTTGCATCTCAAAAGATTACATGAAGCAAAACAACAACAACGAATCAAAACTCTCTCCTAGGATCAACAGAGGATATTTTGTTGAATTTAGTTGATACTTGAGTTGTAAAAGTCATATATAGCCGTTTTGTTAAAAGTAATGATCATTTGAAAAAATGGTTTGTAACAGATGGAAGAGAAACAAAAAAACTAGATGCCAGAGGAAAGCTTAAACCACACCTGTAAGACTGAATATAAGATTATTGTCATGTTTGTTTGTCCCCTATTTAAAGTGGCTACTGGAAAAGCTCTGGGAAAATAATCCTCTTAAGAATTAGCTCATTAGGAGAGGGCTCTCTATTTAATTGCTGGGTAGAAAATGTTAGAAGCTTTCTGTGTATTTGTGCAGCTAAAAACTCCACAGCTTTTTGCTTGGATTTCTGCTGCCTTTTGTGCTTAAAATGCATCAGAGAAGTCAGAAGTCACTCCAGAAATGGACTTCACCTTGTGGGGCAGATTTGGGTAGGGCTGTGATTTCTTCCTGTTATTTCCCTTTAAGCAAAGAACAGTTTCCTCCAGGAAAGAATGAGGCTGTGGGCTGGAATATGGCTCTGGGAGGCTCTGACATACCAGCAAAAATTGTGCAGAGCCTCTCATTATCCCCACAGCTTCACGGAGCTCCTCTCCTTGCCTCAGATCCACCCTTCTACTTAGCTAGTTTTAAAGGCACAACTTTCATTGTCTCTCCCAAAACTGCATGGTTCTTCAGCTGGAGGGCTGCAGCAGCCTTTCCAAGCTGATGGGTCACATTGCTTGTTAATTGTTAATTGCAATTGTTAATTGCATCCCTGAACTTACCGAAATCAGACACTACAGCGTTATCCAACGGGGAGCCCGTCACACGCATTGATGGCTGTGACATAAACTGCATGCATTTGACTGGGTGGTGGATCAGTGCTCCTTATATGTTTAAATTCAAGGATGATAGCTTTCAGAAGTGACTCACAGTTGTGTGTGCCTTAAGTCCTTCCCACGTGGACGCACAGGGTGATAACTCTTCTGAAAATCAAGTCCACTTAAGCCAGCCCTAACACCAGGATGAATGCAGACAAAATCAGCCAGCCAGTTTTGGAGGGTGATCCCGTCTCTGGAAAATGCAGGGTCAAATCCCAAACTGCTGGCAGTGCACATTTTCCACAGCGGCATTCACTGAAGGCCACAGCAATGGAAGTTTGCTGGGGATGCACATTTTTCCACTGCTATCGAAATTTCTCTACATAACTGGTTAAAAGCTGCACACAGAATTGCATAGAGGAAAAAAACTCAGCTCAGGGGGATACCGAAGCCAAAAGGAAGACTTTCAGTGATTCCACTGAGGTTTGAATCTGCCTTGCCTCAGGTGGCTGCATTAGAGACATATATAATCCTTTGATAGTAATCATTTTGCTCATTAAAGCTGTATCTGTGGAACCAGGAGTGGCTTAGAAACACTGTGAGTAGAAGAGTTGTTTTTAGTGGGAGTCCTAAGAATCAGGAAAAATAAAGCTGCAGGATTATGTCAACAAGCAACTTAAAATTCACATAAATAAAAATATTTCATTAGATCATTATGCACAAATAAAGAGCATTATCAGTCTGTCCCGGGAGTTGTTATGGAATCTGGTTGATTTTAACAATTCCACTGGGGGTGGGAAAGAGGCAGCAAGGAACCCTGTTAATTAACGCAGCCATTAATAATTTAATAATCAATTAATAATTGAGTACATTTTCAGATGATGGGTAAAGGACAGGAACTGCAGGGAATATTCAGAGTTTTGGTGGTACTGAGGTATTTAGAACAGACTAAAACACATTTAGAAAACAACTTGTGCAGACCATTCCTTGAAAAAGATGCACATGGTGCATACAGACTCGGTACTAATTTTTTTTCCTAAAAATATTCTTTGGCCTCCATTGTCTGTGGGCCTTTCCCATGAACCATGGACTGATGGCCCTTGCAAGGTAAAACCTGGGAGTTCAGGTGTAAATCCTCCTCCTCTCTCTACCTTTAAATGCAATTCTGCTGTTGTATCTGAAATTTTGTGTTCCTGGACACACAAGGCATCTTATCCAGTACAAGGTGTGCAGGAATTTACCTACAAAGCACAACTCACAAACAAAACTGGTTTATATTTTCATTTCAAAAGCAAAATAATTAGACCAGACAGGGAACAGAGAGACCATCTGTGGTTAATTAAAGGGTGAGACTGCAGAGCAGCAACAGATGTTATATTGCTGTAGTCAGAGGAGTTTATTGCTAACAGGGGTGAATATTGTGCATGGTGGACTGGGTATTTCCAAGCAATTATTTAACAGACAGACTTCCACAGAAGTCACTCTTTTCTTCCTGGAAAAAGGAAAGGTTTGAGTGTCATGAATGTTGGAGTTGCAGGAGAGGTCTAGATAGCAAAGTTTTCCGTATTCTGAGATGAGGACTGAAAAGCAAGTGATTCCCATCACAAAAAACGGTATCTAGGGCTGATGATTAAAAACGTGGGCAGGTCTGCATGAAGAAGACATGACAGTAAAGGCCAACATTTCCACAGCTTCACTCAGTTCCTGAACGCTCCCTTTAAATCTAGAGATAAGCACAGTGAGAGGGCTCACGTGGCTGCGTGGGTCAGACAGATCCTCTAACCGATGGCAGTTGAGCACGGAGTGACTCCAGAGCAGGGAGCTCCTTCCATCTGGGTCCATTTCTTCTTCTGAATAACTCCTGAAAGCTGTCTGAAACTGCCCTGCACCACCAGTCCAAGGGAGAAATTGTGGTAAGTGGAGCAGCAAACTCTGTGGAGTTTCTGCTGGACAGAAGGTGGACACACCTCACATGGCCTGACCTGACAGGGTCACGTCCAGTTGGAGCTGGTCAGGCTTTACAAAAACCATTCCATTCCCCCATTTTGTTGCTTCCTATTTGCACTGTTCTGATTAGATGTGCAGTTACAAATGTTCCTATTGATGAGGCTCCACGGATCCTAGAGTGTGGATCTGGAGGTTTGGGACTAGGTGCAGTACCCAGTGTGGTGTTAGCTACCCACCCACACAGACATGCTGCTTTTCATTCGTTTGCCTGCTTAATTGGGGCTTCCACTTTATATCTGGAGTGGTCCAAAATGGCTATGAAATTCTGCACTAAATTTCTATGCTGTTCCTTCTCTGCTTACTTTTTTCCCCTTTCCCCTGCAGAGATTTTAGCTGGTTTTCATTGCTAAAGCAAGGAGTGACAATAGCTCACAGGTTTTGTTACCTTTGTGCCTCTACTTGCATCCCTGTTCCCTTGGTCCCCATGGAGATCTCTCCGTGCACGTCCCTTGGAACAGCCATTCTCTGCTTCTGAGACGCAACTTATGGCAAGGGGGAGCTCTGTGGGTAGACTTACAATTATCCTGCTGATGAAAAGGAGGCAGATAAAGTCTAGCTTTGTCCAAAAAAAGATAAGCTGGAAACTGAGAATGACCGAATACCTGATCGGTGATCTACAATTACAGCAGCTGATGGGAAGCGGTGTCAGGAGAATCCAGAGGTTGCCATGGAAATGCAACAAAAGGTTGCAATCCTCTGGGAGTGCACCTGAGTCAGGTACCAAAGGTGCAGGAATCCTCAGTGAATGAAACTCTCAAGTTCAAGGGAAAAGCAGCAAGCGTATCAGAGATAAAGATAATTGAGCTGTCTGTCCTGTTTGTGATACCAGGGGAGATCCCATCTGGGCATCAGCCGGGATTGCTGCTGTGCCTCTTTCCCAGCCTTGTTTGGGTGAATTATATAAACCTCAGGAGAACTGGCAGAGCATCAGTGTACATCAGCTGGCTTCTCTAGTTCCTTGTGCTAGGAAATCTAGAAAAACTTTATCATTTTTGAACCACGGCAAGTATTTCTGTTGCTTGTTATGGAAATCCTGTGTAACAACAGCCTAATTCACTCGACTCTGGGATAACATTTTTCTGACTGCTTTGGAGTGACTCACAGTTTTTAAAAAGGTATTTTATGGGTGGAGGGAGGGTGTACAAAATGTACAAAATGGTGCTATTTTAAGGAAACCCTTAACTCTGAATATCCTTCATCAACCAAGCCACTGGCAAAGAGGCTGCCATGCAACCTGCGTGCGATGTCTTTCTAAATCAGTTTCTGTATGCCCTCCCACATTCCTGGAAAAAGGAGAGGAAGAATTATCACAAACAAGATTGCTATTTCTACTGTTTAGAAACATATTTTCTCCCCATCAGAGGCTTTTTGGAGTGAAGAGAATTGATTGAATTTCAATAAACTAGAGTTGCAAAAAACAAACACAGACACTCCCAAAGCCCCAACAGTTTCAAATCCCCCCATCCACCAGCAAAGCATCCTCTTGGTATAAAAGAGGGAATGGATGTTATTAGTGTTGACTGTCTTAATGCATTAGACCATGGAACCCCCAACAGGGCTTGTTGGCCTTTTGAAAGTAAAGTGAGACAATTTGTTTTCAAGGAGATACCGTTCCCTCATTTAAATGTCGATCTTAAAGGGGGAAAATCAAAGGTTATGTCTCAGCCCTCTCACAGATTTCCATGAGGGAGCCAAAGCCTTAAAAAGCAAACCAAACAAAAAAAAAATTATTCAACCACCTAGCAAAATTAAAACAAAATAAAACAATGGTTTTTGACAGGGAAAGAGAGGAAAACATTTGGAGAGGATTGAATTTTTTTTCAACAAAGTTGAACATTTGCAATTTTATTCTAGACTATGTTATCTTTTCAAATTTCATTACTATATAGAAGTGATAACTAACCCCAAAGTAAATTTTAAAAATGAAACTCCAAAATATTTTTTTTTCATTTCAGCCCACCTTGAAACAGTTCTCCCATTTTGATTTCCCTTACTTTGGGCACTGAATGAAAAAAAGAAATTATTTTCACATCTCTCTTTATGTTACCAAAAGCTGTCACAGATAAAAATCTTGTCATCTAAGACATTAGTAAAATCTTAGGCTTCAGAAATATATAAAATAAGATTATTATGTTAAAGAGCAATCCTGAACAGAATGCCTGAAACTGAAGTACTTCTTTTGGTTTGTATTTTTTATGGTTTTGAAAGTATTCTTGAGAAGACAAAATGAGAAGAAAACCTTTTCAGAGTCCAGACTCTGAATTTCAAGCTGGGTTAGAGACAGAATCTACAGGAGAAGAAACAGATTTTTTTAAGAAAGTTTAATTTTCGTTCATGACAGAATAAAGTTCTTCCTCAAATGCTTGTAGGTGAAAGCTTGGTTAGTGAATATGTTTATCTTCCAATGAAATGCAGTTCTGCAAAATATTTTACTTTACAGTAAATCACAACAGCAGCAGTTTTTGTTACTTTACGTGCAGAGTACATGGAGATGCCACATGATTTACAGGGCTTGATTCCATTCTCACTCCCCAGCTTCGCACTGGTGGCTCAGTGGCGTGATTCCTCTTGACACTGGCTGAATTCCAAGCCTAAGTGAGAGGAGAATCAAACATGCAGGGTTTGGGGTTGTTTTTTGTTCAGGACGATGAATGCCAAGGAGCTTCCCTGGTTCTGGCAGCTTTGGCCATTCTGATGCAGATGTTGTGGCCTCCCTGCTCACCAGCACGCGCATTCCAGCTCCTGCTAAGCAAAGCACAATATATCCATAGATGCGAGTGCCCACTGGTTTAAATTCCTTCTCTTCCCACATCTCCCAGAGCCCTGCGTGCCCTCCAGAGGTGGCACCATGTGGCAGTGTAGGTTAGGAAGGCACAAAGGCTCCTTGAGACTCCACATGTTTGTAGACCCTCGGCTGCCAGCTACAGGCAATGAGCTGTGTGTACCTCTCCACGGTCAGTCCTTCTCCGTGGTCAGTCCTTCCCCAGGGTCAGTCCAACCTGCCCCAGGACAGAGACTAAAGCACGAGTGTCCCCGTGCCCCATTGGGCATCTGCAGGAGGAGGGATGGTTGCCAGGAGAATTCCTGCCAGGAGAATTCCTGCATGCCTCCCCAACTCGAATGCATCATCACCACAAGAACCAGCTACAGCCACAATATAGCCTTTATCTCACACTGATAAAATGCTGCAGCCCGGAGAGCACTTAAATTGTAACAGAGATCCTCACATCTGGAGATTCTAAGGAAGCAAAAGAGCCTCCTTTTTCTCCCTGTCCCTTGTCTCTCCCTCCCTTGTTCCAGGTTCAGAATCACATCACGCAGCAAGCAGAGGTCAGCACAGGCTGGTCCCTTCCCTCAGGAGTCACACCACGGTGTGCTGAGAGCTGAAGGAGGTGAAGCTGCCCTTGGGGCTGCGGTGACACTGGGAGAAGCTGGCAGCCCTGGTCCTTTTGCTTTTGGTCCCACTTCTGCGTTTCCGCTTGTCGCGTGCGATAAAGCTTTCGATCAGCTTCAGCTTTTCGTGCTCTTCCTTCAGGAAGAAGTCAACAAGCACAGTCTTCTCCTTTTTGATCTGTTCACTGATGTCCTTGGGGATGTCAGGGATCATCCAGTCAACCAGAACACTGAGGAACATCACCAAGTTCTGCAAGCACAGCAACAGACGTGAAGCAAGCATGAAAATTCCAAAATACTCGCACTGGAGCAAAACCAAACCTTTGTTACAGCTATGAGACAGATGTCAAACACATTTTTCTGGTTGTGTGTGGTACTAAGCAGTTGAGTAAGGCTCTGTTTCAAGAAACAGCTCAGGTTTGTGCACAGCTACCCCTCAGTGTAGAGGCTGAATTAAACACATGCTTCAGTTAGGTTTGAAATGGGAAAGGACTTGGAATCATCAAATAACTCAAGGCCTTAGTAGCTAAACCAGCATTATTCTTTACAGGCCCAAAGGTGCCCAGTTCTCAACATCTAATTCCTTGATACTGAGTTCAGAATCCGTTAATACAAGGACAATCCTCCATTACCATCAAAAATCCTACAACACGAGACAAAGACACCCATGTGTTTCCAGTGTGGCCTGAGCACACAGCAGACAACTTTCATGGCCATTCTGTCCTCAAATCCTTCTGTCTGCTGACAAGCAGGGCTGTTTTTACACTACCACAGTGTGCTAGCCACAACCCCAAACCTCAGGTGTCAAGGTGGTTACAGGTGGTGCTAATAACATCAAGCAGGAAGCAGACTGGGCAAAAAGTTTTTCTTGCTTGTGAAATCTATAGAGAAGCAATGCTTCGGGGGTTTGTGCTGTCATGATAATGCTTTGAGAAGTGCTGTGTTGTGTAATGCCTCCAAATGTGTGACAAGAGTTTGCTGACAGGGCTGCTAGCATGAACTCTCTGTCCCCATCCGAGACAATGGAGCTAATTAACCAGGGAATGTTCTCTGGCAGAGCAGGCAGAGGGTTTGAAGCCCAGCAGAACCAGTTGCTTTCAACTGCTTTGCACCCAGTGGTGGAAAATTACTGAAGGCACAGCAAAGAAGCAGAAAAGGGCAATACAAACCAGACAAGATCCACAGAAACACTTGGGAACACTTGGCAGGTGAGGACAAAAGAAAGGCAGATTTCGAAAAGTGGGATGGGCCCCATTTGGTGGTGGAAAGATCCCAGATCATGGAGGAGAGACGAAGGAAGCCATTCAGAAGCCAAGCCATAATAGCAAATCCCTTGCTAATGAAATCTCCACACTGGGGACAATTTACTGCGCTCAATTCAAGAAAGCAGGAAAAAAACCTTGGAGGATTTAGTACGTCTGTTTATTTCTTGCTTTGGGTAAAGAACAGCAGTTAACAAGCCTACACAGCATTTATGTGCTATTTGCAAGTGGTGCCTTTGAGAGTATAAAAGTTGACAGTCCACTTAAACATTCAAGAGCCTGGGGTGTTTCGGGGATCACTGCTAGCGCTAAGGGAAGCTGTGAGTCTTGCCATCCATGTCTATTGGACAGGGACTGATTTGGAACACGCATTTGGATCCATTTATGATGATATTTCTATGACTGAAAGTGAAGCAACTCAGCAGACTTACCTGAAACAGAATGACAAAAGCCAAGCGAGCAGATAAGACCGCCCAGTACTGCTTCGAAAACTCGTACTGGTGTGGGGACCAAGGTGGTTCTCTGTAGTCTTTGAACCTGGAGGTGGAGACAGCTCAGTTATAACAGCTCCAGCAATTGCCTCCAGCACTTATTGCTGTAACTAACGTGATTCTCCAATCACAAAACCTAAAGAATCAAATCGTCCAGATGTTCCTACTTCAACCCCTTTTATGAAATAAAACTTCAGAATTAGAGCTGGACTACCTCCACTGAATTTAACATGCTTAGTCTGGTTTTCAAAGTTGTAACCAAAATCAGAACATTGTTTTAACTTTGGAAATGTCCAGATATTAGAGGATCGACAAATGTCCCCTTTATTTTCTTAATGTAAATTAACATCAATGTACAGGGAATAAAGTGCTGAAATGAAAGCAGAGAGATAGTTCAAGGCATTTTCAGACTGAAGGAGATAAATCTGCATTCATCTCACCTAAACCTTGATTAATTTAGGGAATAATTCAGCCCGCATAAAAGGTGACTCACGCTTTGGTGATTCTTGTCTTTGCATTAACGTAAGGGGGAGCCATGGGAAAGGCACTTCCTAAATTAACTGTCTAGCCTTGGACAGAGACTTAGTGGTTTGGTGTAAAGACTGTTGCTTTTAGTATTATCATCAATCATTAGGAAGTAAACAACAGGCTAATAAAAATCACAGATGCTCCTAAATTGGAAAGTTTTGCAAATAGCAGGAAACACAGAAAGCAACAAGAAATGGAGACAGGAAACACAATGGGAATAATATGGGGAAATGGAAAATAATTAAAAGTAAAATACTTGAAGGATCTTTGAAGGGATAGTGTTTGAAAGTGGAAATAGCCTGGAGGTTGCAGTGGCCAGCAAGTTAGCACAAGTTTGAAATATGGCAGCAGGACAGTGTATGACTTGTGGGTGTAACAACAAAAGTCACAATGGTGCTGGGGGGCGGGGGGGAATTAGCCTTTCTCTGAACAGCCCAGGTAAAACCACACCTGGAACGCTGCATTCAGCCATTCAGCTGTGCAGATTCCAGAGGGGGAGGGGAAAGAAAGAAAGAAAGGAAAAAAAAAAAGGAAACCAAAGTACAAGCGACAAATTGAAGGCAGTTCAGGAGAACAGTACAAGGGCTGAGGAGACTGACTCATCGGGAAGATTAAAGAGCAGCACATGTATTGCTCCACTTTGGTAAGTAACAGCCACAGTTGGACATGATAACCATGCGCAAATTGTGCCCTTAGGACTGAAAGGGATAATTTAGTGCTGTTCCCAGTGTTTGACTAGGAGTAATGGGATGAAATTAAGAAAGGGAAAATCTGTTTTGAATACCACAAAACCCGTCCTGACAGTAAGATTCATTAGACTGTGCAAAAGCCTCCGTTGGGGGATAATGGAGAAGGTTCATATATAAAATCTGTCAGCTTCAGTTTGCAGGTGCGCTTGCCAAAATTACCTTCAGGTTCTACCCACATGGTTTTGCATGTTAAATTACACATTTGCAATCCACGCATCCCCTACATCCTGCCGCTCCCCGCCCCCGAGAAACTGAGTCTGGAATGCTGGATGTGATTCTGTGCTGCAGCTTCTGGAGACAAAGGACACAAGGTAAAGCCCTCAAGGAGGAGAAAACCACTTTAAATTGGGGGCTGTGTTAATTTAGGGAAGAACTCCTTGGGCTGTGTTAGCCCCTGGATGGTTTTGTTCAGTGGTGCATGCATAGGTCCTGTCTTGGGATTCCTGTGCTGTTCCTGCACTGCCAGATCCCCACTCTGGTACCTTTCTGGACACTCTGGACTCCCACGTGTTGCTCAGATCTGTACGAGTGCTGCATCAAGGGCCAAAGCCAGTTCCCTTGAACTTAATCCGCTTGAACATCAAAGCCAAGGAAAACCACTGAGTTTCTTGTGGACTTTGCTGACCACTATAAATCAATCCCAGTCTTGAAACGAAGCCCAGGTTCACCTGGAAGGGTCACCAACTGTGGTGGGTTTTCCATTTAATGTATTCTGAGCTTCACAAACTATGTAAGTGTTGCAGGACATCAGACCCCTTGGAAATTTCACCTGGCTCAGCTGGGAATCACACTGCTTGTGACGCCTGAACCTGCATTCAGCAGAACACGAGCAAATGATTTATGGTGAAGGAAAATGTTTCCAGAGCTACAGGCGAGGTAGCTGGGCCTCCTCCCCACCTCCCTTTTTAATTATTGTCTTGCACATGGGACTCCAAAGGGCCTTTTCTAACCCCTATATTCTACAGGTAGTTTCTTTTTTACAGAGACCATCTTTTCAGCTCAAGAAGCATTTGGACAATACCCTCAGGTGTGATTTTTGGGGTGTTCTGTGCAGGGCCAAGATCTGATGATCCTCGTAGGTCCCTTCCAGCTCAGGATATTCTATGACTCTCTGATTCCCTCATCTCCTCAATGCTTCACTCTTAAAATATTTTATTCAGCAGGTATGGTAGGAACAGCAACCACTCAGTGCTGCAAAGTCTCTTGTGTTTCCAAAATAGCAAGCAACTGTGATTCCACTGAAAAAGGGCGAGAATATGAAGTGGTCAATGTGCTGAAGAATAGAGGACAGAAAAAGTTCTGAGGGAGAATAGAAAAATAGAAAAGGAGGAAGGGAGGCTAGGTGGAGAGAATCACACAATACTTGGACAAATGTGAACTGAAAAAAGAGCTAAGAGAAAGATGTTAATGTATTTCAGAAGTGTATTTTGTGGGGAAAAAGAAAGAGTGGTAAAAAAAAAATCAAACTCTACATGCAGGTGGAACTGCAAATCAGTCAAAATAAGATAATCTGTTTAATTTCCTTCTTCAGCTGGTCTTTGAGAAAAAATTGGAGAAAATATCCAGAATCACAGAATCAGCAGTGCAGGAGTATATAAAAATTAGTCAGGGAAAAATGTTAACACCCACCACTGATCATTAGGGGTAGAGGAGATGAATCCCATGACATTAAGAAAATAAATTCAAAGACACTTTATAAATTTGGTGAATGTTGGAGCAGACCCATGTTGAAGGAAAAGTTCCTTGAATGACTCCATATCTGCTGCTTCCTTTTTTAAGTGTGACCAGGAGGTTTTTATGTACTCTATTATCATATAAGGCTACAAGGACTAAAAGGGACAAACCAATAAAAATATCCCATATCTTAGCAAGATTTGCTTTTAATTTGCCTTCAGCTACACTAGTGCCATTTTTCCCTGAAAAAAAAAATTTACAACTAATACTGTGCATACAGAACAGCGTTAAAGCAACATTTATTTGGAAGCAGTGCCAAAGAGTTCACAGCACTGGAGAAAATGCTGCTCTAAATATTTGAAGAATGTATTCTGTATGTTTGGTTGGCAGAGTTGTTTCTGGCTTGTTAAGGTTATTTTAAAGATACCTTAATCTCCGGCAATGCCTGTAAGGAGCAAAATGCAGCCTCATTGCAACCACATTTATCTCCAGAGGTCACAGAAATCTAAGAATAAGAGAGGTCAGCTTGTTCCCAACGCATTTGCCAGAAACAGAAATACAGATTTTATTTCCAGCTTGAGGGGCAGTGTTTGGTTGCCTGTCTCTTGGGACACAAGTTAGAGACCCCATACTTTATCACAGTGATAGCTCTGTCCAAAGCTGAGATTTTGATAAGATTCAAACGAGGCAGCTGATAATGAGGAACAGTGTTTGTGGATGCTGACATCTTTTCCCAATTGTTTCCTGATAACAGAAGAGAAATGCTCCGTAGTTCTGTCTCACTCAGACTAACACGTGGTCAAACATAAATTTTTTCTTCTTCCCAGTCTCTTAAATGATATCATCAGGCAGGGACCACTTTTATATCCAGTGTAGACTATTTCCTCCTCCTGGTATTTGGGCTCTGTTGGGTGTTTGGCTGTGTATGACCACACTAATGTGAGGAGTGCCTTTCACCCCTGTTGTTAATGCACATATTTCCAAACACGCCAGCACTCAGACACCATAAACAGAGGCCAGTGGCTGACACAAGGTAAAAAGCAGCATAGGGAAAGTAGCAAAATCACAGTCAAATGGATGGAGATGCTTGTTGAAGGAAAACATAGGCTAATTTAGGGATAAAAAAATTACAAAGTGCTAGGAACTGAGGGTGGAAAAGCCTTTCATAGAGGCTTCATCTGTCACAAAGTCTGGAGATGCTGCGTACTCTCACAGGGAATATTTTGCTAACAATAAAACCCTGGCAACAGAAATGGGGAATAGCAGAGCTTCCCTGCTTATAAGCTGCTTAAAAGTTAGGAGTGCACTCATCTATCCTGTGCTGTAGTCAAGGTGAGAAGGTAGGTACCCCCAAAGGCAATCCCAACAGCACTGCCGGAGTGAGAGGGCCAGATTTCTCTCCCTGTTTACCCTGCTTCCAGTGAAGAAACTGAGATGTGTCATTTTTGTGGGTTATAGTTGGGCAAGATACATACCCCAGTTAAAATCAGTGTGAAATATATTGCACATCAAAGCAAGGGAGGGAAAACCACTCTAAATTAAGGCTCTCCTTAAATAAATGGAAGAGTAACTTTTGTAATGATTCTGTGCCATTGCAGAGACCAAGCACAGGGTGATTTCAAGGGAGTCAAAAAGGAAGGTGAGACAGGCTGTTGAACATAACACTGACCCAAAGAAGCTCAGTTTTGAACAGCTGGGGTTGTAATGCCTTAAACCAGCTCTTTGAATTTCTGCATATTATTATAAAAATACAAAGTTGCTCTGAAAGCTGGAGCCACATTAGTGATTTCTCGTGCGAACTGGAACTACTCCATAGGTATCTGGTATTTGGGATATATTTTAAAGGAAGGTGAGCCTTGTTTCCCCAGTCTGAAAAGATAAATCTGAGATGTAAGACATGTAGATGGAGACTGGTGCAAGTTTTAGAGATGGGCATAATATATTGAAAACTCAGATCTCAGCGAGTAAGGACTGAATTTAATAAAGACAGAGAAAGCTGGTTCTAATTACTGGGTGTCCATTTTAAAAAAATCATTATTTTTAATGAAAGCTATGTCTTTCAATAAAAAAAGTGTTGGTTTGTTTTTTGGTTTGTTTTCTTTTTTTGGATCAAGTCTGTCTAAATTGGTTTTTTTGCCTTTTAATGCCTTGAAAAAACACTTTTAAAGACCTTGTAACACAGTGAGAATACTCTAAAAGCTGCACTTTCAAAATCACCTTTTCAAAGGCACATGAATATTGCTGAATATGTGGCCATATAACTGAATTTTATCAATTCCCACTTCCACAAAATGACATAAGAGCCAAGGAAATTCCCTTGACTGTGCAAACTGCCCTCACAAGTACTTTACCTGCAGAATGAAACCTCCTGTGCAAACAGGGAGTTTTCTGGCTGTGTCCCAGCCTTGAGCTGACTGACATTGAAGTATGAGAGGGTGTGATTGATGAAGCCATGCATGGTTCCATTCTGGCTGTATGCATATTGATACATAAGGCGTGGGATGAAATCGGAGGTGACAGCAATGACAAAAGCCTGAGAGATGGAAAAACAAAAAGGAAACAAACAACCCAACAACAGCATCATGAATCTGTGTTTCCAGGTTAATTAATTCAGGGGGAAATTTTCATGTTCAGGTAAATTTAGAGTGGTGGTGAAAGGAGAGTTGTATGGGCAGAATTGGTACAGAATATTTGCATATTAGGTACCAATTGGTACATGAATATTTGCACAGTAACCTGCTCTGTCTCTCCACGGGAAGGCTGAGCTAGGGAAGTAGCAAAAGCAATTAATGGACTGTCCAATTCTCCAATTCTTTTCATCTCTGGAGCTATTAGGACGTTTATCATTGAATTTTAAAAAACCTTCAACAAGACTTAATAGCCAGTTGGTGTAATTTGGGCTATATTTTGGTGTAGTTACACCAAGCCTGTTGAGTGTAAAGGTCCATTTTCCCCTCTGCATCAGGATTCATACATCTCACACAGGGGGATCTCATGCTGGTATTAAACCTCAGGAGACTAGTCTCCCATAAAACTGGTGTAATTGTGGAGGCAATCAGTCACAGAAGTCTCTAGGTCATATCAATAAGAATTCCTTTGATTTCTTCTCTGGACTCACTCCTGTTGGAGCAGCTCCAGAGGAGGCGATGAAGATGATCAGAGGGCTGGAGCCCCTGTGCTGTGGAGGCAGGCCAGGAGAACTGGGATTGTTCAGCTACAAAAGAGAAGGATTTGGGGGGTGACCATAAAGCCCCTTCCAGTGCCTGAAGAGACTCCAAGAGATGTGGAGAAGGACTTTTTACAGGGGCCTGGTGTGACAGGAAAAGGGGTAATAGCTTCAAACTGACAAAGAGTAGGATTAGATTGGCTATTGGGAAGAAATTCTTCCCTATGAGGGCGCTGAGGCCCTGGCACAGGTTGTCCAGAGAAGCTTTGGCTGCCCCATCCCTGGAAATGTCCAAGGCCAGACTGGATGGGGCTGAGCAACCTGGGACAGTGGAAGGTGTCCCTGCCCATGGCAGGGCCTTGGAATGAGGCGGGCTTTAAGGTCTCCCAATTCCAACGATTCTATGATCCTATGACGATTTAAAACTACATTTTGGTAAATTATAACTTCCTGTATCAACATTGTCCAGATGGAGAAGCAGAACTGGGCATTCAGTATTTTTTTTTCAAATGGGTATGCACATATTTACATTTCTTTCAAGAAAAGGTATCTAACAGATACTTTAATGGAATCCCCAGGAAGTAAACATTTCCAGAGTTCGATCAACACAGGAAATAATCAAGGATCATAAGTCTGCAAAGTGTATTCAGATAAAACCAAGAGTATGCAGAGTTTTTCTCCTCCAGCACAGCTCAGTGCTGGACAGATGAAATCTGTGCTTGACAGTGAGATTATGGGAATGTGCAGAGTTCCACAGATTTCCTGCCTTAAATCCTGGAAACTGGAGAGCCGTAGGTGAACAATGCTCCACCCAAGAGAAACAACACTGCTCTTCTGGAGGCGTTAGAGTGCTGTGCTGTTGTGCTGGGAGCTATTTTGTTAAAGAAATTGCATAACACCTCTCCACAAGTTCTCCCTTCAGTAGTGAAAATCACCTCCCTTTCTAAAGAGCTTTGATATCTTTAATATCTATGGTATTATTTCATGATCTTAAAAGTCTTTTCCAACATAAATGATTCTATGAGATTAAGATCTGTAGGTTAAAAACCCACTAGAAAATATTAGGATTAAACTCCTAGGGCATGAGATTTTTTATCTTAAAGCATATACAGGAAAATTTTACTTAGGGAGTACATATAGAACAATAAACATAATACATCTGTATTCTGTTGTATTTGAGCAAATGAGAAAATTAGACGTCACTTTTAAATTATGTTGAAGGGACAATAAATTATAAACAATTATAAACAATAAATTCTGAACAATTATAAATTGAAGGAACAGTATAAGCATTCAAGATCATGGTTAGAAAATGGTGTAACCAAACACTTACATTAATGATCACTGAAAGCTTTCCAATACAACTCAAGATGTTATACCAAATACCTGTAAGTGAAAAAAAAAACTTATTAATGGGCTCATTATACATTTGCTTCTTTTTTGATTGTATTTTTGGTCTTATCTTCACTGCAATGCTCTTTCATTACTCACCTATATCTTTTGCTCTCACTGTGTCCGGCCTCCTCAGCTCAGTAACAAATTTTTTTGCATCAAGACGAACCTCGATTATGTTGTTCAGAAGAGCAAAGAGAGGGGCCAGAGGGAAGGAGGCAACAAAGAGTGTGACAAAGCCAAACTGGATAACTGGGGAAAAAAAGAAAGCAACGTTTTTTGACAGCTTCTGAAGGGAGCAGCTGACAGTAAATTTTTTATGAGTTTTGTGCGTTACCAATCCCATAAAATTCCACTTCCCAGTTTGGTCCCAGGAATAAATATCCCAGAGAAGGGCTATGAAGAGACAAAGGTTTGTCACTCTGCTTTATGAATGTTTCCAATAAAGCTTCAAGTCGCTAGCGCTAGCACAAGCACAAGCCAAAGGAAATAATAAATTTAATAAAGGACAAAGGGTTCAGAGTCTATTTTTCTGCATTCATACTTAATTAACTGATTAGTCCATGCTGTTTCTTCCCTGTCCTTTTCCCTATAATGAAAATTATACACAATCAAGCAAAAGGAGAAAATCTACAAGGTGCCACTATTTCTTCCCAGCTTCCTTTGAAAAGCTTGGTGGCAGCCTGTGAAAAGCAGGAACATGAAGCATCTTTGTGGATGCAGCAGCAGGTGATGTGGTGCAGCACTTTCATCCTTATGTCACTGATATCCTCCAAGTTTAGAAATGTTCCTCTTTAAATCTGAACGAAGGTGAATTTTACATATCAATCTATAAATATATATTAAACTAATAAATCTGACTGTGATCTACATCTCAGAGTGAAAAGAATGTTAGCATAGAAAAAGTGTTGGTGTGTAAAAGGCCATATTTACTGTGGCTTCTTTCTTGGCAAATCCCTGTAGAAGTTCTCTCTCCACTGAGGGAGGAATTGCACTTTTCTGAGACAATAGCACAATATTCTGTGTACATAGCACAATATTATACTTTAAAATAATTTTCTTCAGCACGGTTGTCACAACCTACAGCTAACTCTAGAAACAGTTTTCCCCAGGACCTCTCACATGCACCTTTTTTGTGTACAGGTTGCAAGTCCTCTGATATTTCCCCTTTCTCATCTCAGAAACAATAGATTTGCACAGGAAAGTAAAATCTCTGTATATCAATTAAATGGCCTTTAGAGTTTCATTGCCATTGTTTTGCTCTGAGAAAAAGTGTATACATTAAGATGGAGCTTTTTCAAAGCATACAAACATCCTATTGTTGAAATCATACTTTCCTGACTATTTTATGTTCAGAGTCAGGAAAAAGAATTAACAAGGAAATAAAACCAGATGTTAAAGTAATGTCCCCCAAAAACTGTGAAATGCTTAGAAAAATACCTAGCCCCAAATTATGCCTTATTTGGTTTTAAGTGGATTTAGCAGGAATACAGCTGGGAGGATTCTGTAAAAAAATAAAATAAAAAGGAAAAAAAAGAAGTATTTGCAATGTTTTAAGAATAAACCACACACGCATTTGCTTTGATGTTGTTTGTAGCCCCTTCATTCATTGCCTGGGAAAATGCAGTTTAATTCTTTTTCAAGTTCATGAAAAAATGTTCAAGGTATGCAAAGGACTTCTGGATAACTGTGTAAATATGTCTTCATAGAAAACTCTGCACCAGAAGTGTTTGTGTGGCCATCTTGAAATCTCTTCAACCTTCTAAACTCCTTACAAAAGTGTAAATGATGCAAAAAGCAGGCAAAAAAAGTAATCCCAAAGCCAAACCCAGAATTTAGATGGCCTCGTATAACAAACTAGCAAACAATCATTAAATGGAGGAGTCTTTGAACAGCCTCAGCATTTCACAGGTACTTGTTGAATGTGATCAGTGTTCCTAGAAAAAAACCTGAATAGATTACAAGGAGAAGAATCTCTGTCCAGATCCCTTGGAGTTCTGTGGATGCCTGTCTGGTCACACTGGAAATATTTAAAATGCTTTTAGAGCACTCGAACTGTTCCATCAAGGACAGTTGACACCAAGTTGACACCAGTTGACACCAAGACCAGTTTTGGCTGGAAAACTTGATGGCAACCCTTAAATATCCTTTTTATGGTCACGTTTATGCCCCAAGGTCTCCATTACAAAGCTCTTTACGTATTCATGTACAGAGAAAAGGCAAAAGAGACCTGTGCCAGGAGCTGGACCTCTGGCCATCCAGCCTGTTTCATAGTTTTCCTACTCCCCTGGTCGGCCAGCCTGCAGAAAAGAGAGATGAACATTCCCCAGGCTCATGGCTCAAGCTGGGAAATATAACGATTGGAGGCTGGGTACAGTGGAAAGTCACGGACATGGGAAACATCTTCCCCTGAGGCATCCAAGCAGGACACTGGATGTGCTGTCACTGACACAGAGCCTACTTCTGACGAGGGAAAAAGCCCAAGCCACACGCTAGTGGTGCCTCCTTTACTGTCTGAGTTGGGCAGGAAAGAGGCCAAGGGCTCAGAGCCAGCCCTTGATTTTCTCAACACCTGATGCCACATCTGCAGCACCTCATCCAGCCTCGGGCTCCGAGACAAAAATTCTAGAGGACAAACAGCATCAAAAGAAGTGTATCAGGTCACAGCCCTCCTCAGAACTCCACTCTTCACAGAAGCAGGGCCTGAGCAGAGCCCAAGCCCAACAACACCACACCCTGTCCCTCTAAGTCTGGCCTCCAAGTTACGATTAAGAGCACAAACCAACACTTTTAAATTATGCATCTGGAGGGTGGCGGTTGCTGTTCTTGTGTCAGGGATACAGAATCAGTCCCCAGCACAAAACCTTCTGTGGTGTGGATCACTCAGGTTCTACAGGACTTACACACTCAGTAGTTAGTATGAGTAACCCAAGTGTCTTTTACTTCAGAGCCTCATCTAAGATAAGGTATTTATTTCTGATTCTGTTGCGCTTTTTTCTTTCTCCTTTATCAATAACATCTGTTGTGGGATCATGTGTTACTGGAAGTAAACAGTGGAAAAATCACTTCTGTGCTAAACAACTTTCCAAATCCTAAGAAGAAACTTTTCAATATACAGCCAGGCCTGGCTGAAAAACTAAGGAAAAGGTGTAATTTATAACTCTTCTGTAACAAATGTATGCAACAAGCCTACACACAACCACCAACGGTATTTTCAAAACCATCCTCATTATAGAGATTATAGAAAAATGCAGGTTTCACTTCAGTGATTTTTTTTTCTTTTTCTGCCTCACACATTGCTTTTTTGATGGTTTTTCCTGCTTTAGGGGAAATTCTTCCAAACCTCTCAGATTAATCTGTATAGTAGTCAGTAGCTACAGACATTGGATCTGATCATTTTCTTCTTGTGTCATTGTTTTTTAACAGAAATTGGATGATGAAACCTTTTATTATTACTTCTCCTTGAGGAAAAATGTTTTTAATCAATTGCCACATGAAGCTTGGAGTCCTAGAGGGATTAGGCTAAAGAAGGGAAGACCAAATGAAATAGGAATCTGAAAATCATTGCTGATTTTAGTTTCTCCTCAAGGAAACACGAGTGGTATAAATTGCAGACATTCATGTGCATCATTTTGCTCTTGGAGCCAATTTAATAAAGTTTCTTTCATTAGCAATATTTATTGCTACTCTGAACATCGATTTCTTGCCAACTCCTATCACTGCAGGCCAGTTACACACGTTGCAAATGTGCTGCCACGTGGAAGAGGAAATTGCTGTACATGCTGCCTACTTTGGGAATGCACATGGTATGGTATATCGGGCTGGGTCAAACATCTTTGCGCAGTTTTGGAAGCGGGAAGTGCTAAGGACAAATTTGACACATGTTGACAGTGACAATTTATGTTTCAGGATTACATGAGCAAAATTTTCTGATCATTCAAGTGTTTTAAGAATGTCTCCACTAAGAAATGCAGGAATATATCAGTTAATAATATCAAAACTAATGGTCATCAGAAATGCCACTGGTGCAAATCAAATCTTTGTGCAGATGTGCTAGTGACAGCCAAGGCCTGCACAAGAAAGCTCAGTGCAGTCTGCTGGTGAAATCAGATTCAAAAACTTTTACCTGAAAAAATTAATCTTATTATCCATAGAATTCTTTGGGTTAGAAAGGATCTTTAAATGTCATCTAGTCCAAACCTGTGCAATGAGCAGGGACTTTCAACTAGATCCTGTTGCTCAGAGCTTCATCCAACATGACCTGGAATGTTTCCAGGCCTGGGGCATCCACCACCTCTCTGGGCAACCTGTGACAGTGTTTCATCATCCCCATTGTAAAAAAATTCCTTCTTATAGCTAATCTAATTTGCTAGCATGGACTAGAGTGACTGATATTTTGCAGAAACAAATTCCAGTGATCAAACACAGAGTCACCTTTCCCAAATGGGAAAATAGAGGAGATTTAAAAATGACCAGTAAATCTTGCTGTTTCTACAAACCTACCTAGATTTAAGCAAGGGTAGGGGCAGGAGAGTGAGAAGGGGGAGGTCTGTCCAAGGCTTCAGGATTGTTAGAATAACAAACCAGAACAAAAAAGAAAGCAGCTTGGAAATGAGCATCCCAAAATTTAAGTGGGGTAGTTGTCATCAAAAACTCCTTTACCTGTGGTGTATCATACTGCAAAACACATCCTGAGACTTCTCCAAGCACTGTCCCTCAGAGAAGTGCTGCCTTAACAGGGTTAATTTCCTTCATAACAAAGTGCAAAGACAATGTGTGATTTGCCATGTGCAGAGTGGGCCAGACTCCAGGTTTTGACAGAAATCAGTAAAAGAGATGGGATATATGGATAAAAAAAGCAAGGACTGCCTGTGGGTATGGTACAGCCTAGTGAATGGTAGACCTGGAGGCAAGAGTCTTAGCTAAGGATGTCACCCATCCTTAAAAGCAGGAGCATCCTGGCAGGCCAAACCTGAATGTAGTGACTACTCACACTTGGATCCATAATCTGCCTGCTTCTGCGTGAAACCCCATCACCACCTGTATGGGGAAACCCAAAGGCTACAGCAAGCCCTGTCTGCAGTTCTTCCTTCAGCTGCTTCATTCCAGATTGCCACTGATGCCTGAGGGAGGTTGCCTGAGAAAATCAGTGTGAAAACTAAGAAAAAAGTTCTGAAACAGCAGCCAGATTTCTCTTTTTTCCTTAGTATCATACCTCTTCTTACATTCCAGTAACCCTGCCTTTTTAAGCAATTTAGGGGAAAAAGAAAATCTTCCTCTGGCCTTCTGCATTGTTTCCCTCCCCACTGCCTCCAACTCAAAATCAGAGAAATAGGTAAATAAGCTGCTGAGCTGCCTCTTGCAGCGTGATGCCCTTTGCAACAATCCCAGCTGACAGGTTCAGTGCTGAGCTGCACCAAGTGCTTCCTGCCAGCGTGGGTGGTCTGAGCAGGGGCTCTGACAGCTGAGAGCAGGGACGTGGACCCGTGGCAGCAGCCGGGGCTGGGGAGGTGCAGCTTGGCTTTCATCTGCTGCACATTTGTCTGCAATCCCACAGGCAGGGCACAGCTTGGCACACCGCGAGGCTTCTCCACTTGGGAAGCTCGTCCTCCTGTTGTAAACAAATGTTTAGATCAATAATTCATCCATTCATTTTCCCTGAGTCATCCCTGAGTGGCTGCAGGCTGAGGCGCTCGCCGTGGTTTATGATCTCGGCACAAGGGACTAATCTAAATTACAGGCTCAGTGTCCAGTGATTTATAACATCAGTAGCTTAAACACTGATACTACAAGTCAGAACCATGGAATAGAATCATAGAATATCCTAAGCTGGAAGGGAACCATCAAAGTCCACCTCCTAGCCCTGCACAGGACAGCCCAAGAATCCCACCATGTTCCTGAGAGCATTGTCCAAACTCTGGCAGCCTTGGGGCTGGGACCACTTCCCTGGAACAGGAACCCCCAAACTTTAACAGACTATGGTGGTAATTCTGCCTTTTTTTTTTTTTTTTAAATAAATAAAACCACATTAACCTACTCATTTCATTGGCCATGATTTGACTCATCTTGGCAATTTCTAGAAATTGCTCCTAAATTAAAAATATCCAAACAGTTCCCTAAGGGACAGCATAACAAATGGCTAAACATGGGAGCTCCAAGAGGTACTCTGGAGTTAAAATACAGGTAAGGAAAACCCCACTATAGCTTTTCTTCGTTGAAGGACAGACTACTGACCTACTTCCTTTCTGAGTAGGTGGCCTTAAATGAACCCATAAAACAAATCTGACATTTTGGAAATTATGTTCAGACTCGCAGCATTGGAGCATCACTTTTCCCACAGCAGAATCGAGGCCACTGACAGCAAACCCGAGCAATGTTGACAAATATCACACCAGTTACACCACATTTGTTACTGGTAACTAAAGGTCCTTGTCCTTAGACCTAGCTAACCAAGAAATTTGAGTTGTTAAAATACAGATATTTCCGAGTTATTCCTGAGCATAAAGTTTTTTTACAGGAAAAAATGTCTATATTTTTTCACCATTGTTTAATTTCAAAATTTGCTAAGAAGTTTGCTTAAAGTTTACAGGGAGAAAAATCATCTCAGGCTGAAATAATGCATGGAAAAAAATCAGTCCTAAAGGATAACTTTTCAACAAACTACCATCATGTGCAGAAGGGGATAAGGTAATAGAAGTGGCAATACAGACAGATCCTAAGGTGAGTTGGAACAATTGAGAGGGAGATAACGAGGAGAGATTCTTGATGGCACTACAGAGGGCAAGGTTTGGATCCTAAACATACGAATAAGACATCCCTAAATCTGTCCTCATGCAAAATACCTCATATACACTTACATGTTTCTAGATTTACATAAATATACCATTCTATAAATTTTCATATATTTCTATTTATAATTGGATTATAAATTGTATCTACAAACCAAGATCATTTCTGTATAGAGAGATAAAACATGTATGATATTTAATTTTTTTACCATAAAATGCATTCTCTTTCAGATATTTTGAGAATAGTGGCTTGTTAAAATGGGAGTTGCCACATTCAATATTTAAGAGATGTCTTGTTTTAGATACCATGCCCATTGTGCTTCCCTCTGAATTCTTGTATGTCCTAAAGCTTGGGTTTGCCTGGATTATTTCTTTCCTTCCTAATCTCCCACCCATAGCATTCCTGCTTTCTCCTTCCCTCCGTCTCCAGGGTCTACTCATGAGGCAGCTACAGGGCTGTGCTCCCCAACAGAAGAAAAACATGGACACACTGCAACGAATCCACTGGAGAGCCACTGAGATGGTTAAGGGACCAAAGGACCTGATGAACAAGAAGAATTTGAGAGCACTGGGATTGCTGTACCACAGGAGAAGAAGGCTCAGGGGATCTTACCCATGCAGCAGGTTGGAGAAGACAGCTAAAACCTTCTCACGGGCACCCAGTGAAAGGACAAGAGGCACAGGGCACCAATGGAAATGTAGGGAGTGCAATTTGAACATTAAAAAATCCTTGGTGTAAGGGTGATCAAATACTGGAAAAGCTGTTGAGTCTCCATCCCTGAAAATATTCAAAACCCAACTGGACAAGTCTCTGAGCAACATCCTCTAGCTGACCCTGCTTTGAGCAGGAGGTTAGACCAGATGATCTCCAGAGATCCCTTCTAACCATAGCTATTGATTCTGTGGCCAGATGGTTTCTATGCACTTTTCTCAGCTGGAAACACTGGAATCTGAGAGTAGAAGCATTAAGTGGTACTAGGATTCATTATTTCTCTGTTGGCACGATGGTAATCTCATAGCCCTGCTGGCTTGCACGGAATTTCTGCAAACTACAAGTGTTGGGGAATTTTTCCCCCTTTCTCATGACCACTTCTGACATACGGTCCTATGTAAAGTCATGGTTATGGCAGAAAGGGAAAGGAAATTCTGAAAACTTACTCATTTCCATGTATTCTGGAGTCAGTCCAGTGAAAGGTTCCAAGATGTAGTCAAGATCCCATTGCTGAGGGTCCTTTGATTGGTTGGTGTCCATTTCCTTTAGTTCCGTTCTTTCATCCTTCAGCTTCCTGAAGAGCTTCTTGAGCTTCCTAAGGAACAAAAGTCAACACAGAATTAATCTTGTGTTACTTTGGTGCATCACAGGGTGAGTTTACACCACCCTGTGAAGCTCTGACGCTGTTTATTGACAGGTACAAGCTACTGGAGTTGAATCTAGTACTTTATAATAATTTTTCTCTCTAGATGCATATTCCGAGGGGATCTTCCTGAAGATCCTTGGATCTAAATTAGTAATTAATACTCTCAAGAGCAACACAGCAAGCACCTGTCCTTTAACAAAATACAAAACATGATAGCTTCATACCACATATCTACCACAGGCGCTCTTCTCTCACCATGAAAATTGGGAACTTCCAGTATAATTGAATTTTGAGGTAAAAAAATTACTAGACATTCATGGGTTGCCCAGAGAGGTTGTGGCTGCTCCATCCCTGGAAGTTTTCAGTGCCAGGTTGGATGGGGCTCTGAGAAACCTGGTCTAGGGGAAGGTGTCTCTGCCCATGGAAAGGAGTTGGAACTGGATGAGCTCCAAGGTCCCTTCCAACCCAGGCCATTTTGTGAATATGTGCTATTTCCAAACAAAGAGGGTGCAAGAATATATTGACAATAGAAACAGCAGTATCAAACACTGTCCCACTGAGATGGGGATACAAATTTCATGACACTGACAAATAAATTAGAGTTAAATGAATCCATTTCTGAATGAAGAGTAAAGTTTTCCCAATGGCCCTCCAGCCACGGTATTTTAAATACATATTGATCAACAACTCTGCACTATTTTACACACTGAGAAATTCCCATGGAAAACCACAGTAGAATGAGGTATTTCTTCAAAATCAAGGCAGCAAAATACAGTCGAAATTAGCATAAAATAGCCAGATTTATACTTATTGCATGTCTTTCTTTTGCAGATGATATTTCTCTTCCACAAAAACATACAGCACTATTTTACAGTTCTTCACATATGTGCCATGAGTGAAAATCCAGACTAATTCCAGTGATGTTTTGCCAGTAGTGTAAGCAGGGCTCTCCCACCAACTCTTCCCCCACAGCTTGCGATAAACCCTTTGAACTGTAGGTGTGTGGCCTGGAGACAGGAATATCTGGAGGAAGGGGTTTTCCTCTGGACCTCCAGTGAAGTAGAACCACTTTCCCGGACCCTGACTTCAGTAGCAGAGCTAGGCTGAGGAACAAAAGCTGGCAAACACAATAAAGGCTTTGCTGTGTGGGTTTATTGCTTCATTCCCGAATTTACACCGAGCCATGGGATCACTGTGTCCTCGCATCACACAAGGCTCTGTCGCAGCCTGGAAATGCCCACAGTGGCTGAGGAATTTCTGCACTGCCCAGTGTTTACAGGACCCATTCCATTTCATCACCAGTATGGAGGAATTGAGGACTGGAAGACACTCTTTAAAAAGGTCTAGATTGCATCAGGCGCCCTCAGACCCTGGATAACAAAGCTTCAAAAATCAACAGGACAGCTCCAGCTTTTGTTTGAGGTGGAATGAAGATGTAGCTCACAAGTCTGATGGTAACATCATCAGTACTTTGGTAATATTGGTACCCAGGACACTCAGATTACACAGTTTTAATAAAAGGGTGGGGGGAAATTTAAAATGCTTCACAAGACAGAATTACAAGATGCTTCACAAGATGAATCCTTACAAAGACATTTATCTCCTACATCATGCAAACTCAGCCATTTCAAGACACTAAACCTCCCTTTCTCCCCCTCTGCCTTTATGGCAGCCAAGGGAACTTGTCTTTGACAGAGGTGATGTAGTATTCAGAGGGTAGGAAACTGGGGCAGGATTTAAAACAATCAAAGAATTCCCTGGATGCTCTTCCAACAGATCCCAATTAATTTCCTAATGTGAGGGACTCTCAGAGGATGGTGAGCAATAAGTTCAAGACAGTGCTGATTTCTGTTCCACTGAAATGACACGAGCTATAAATGTCCCTCACACTTCTGTGGGCAGATGAGAGTGAAGATCATCTCGTTGTCACAGTGCAGCAGCAGCTGAGATAAAATTCGGGTGTGTTTAGATGTGAAGCCTGTGCACATGTGATTTAATTCTTCAGCTACAGCACCCCAGAATCCAGTTCTGGACTTTAATATATACACACACCTCCTACGAGAACCCAGCAACTAAAACAATTGTTGTTTTTAATGTTTATTTGGGAATACACCAAATCCAAGGCTCAGTTGCTCAGAATAATTTTTAATTTTTCGTCTGGCTATCTCTAAGCCAGGCACAAGGAACAGCACCCTTAACCATTTGGAGTTCAGCTTTGAAGAGTGTCTGTATGCTTCTTTTTATGTATTATTTTTAAAGATCAACTGACTGAAAGTAAGCCAAACTAATTATTTCAAATTTTCCACCAAAAAAAAAAAGTATCTTTGTGTCATATCCAAGCATGTGAAGTCTGAGACCAAGCAGAAATGTGTCAGAAAGTTAAAGGAACAGAGAAGGGGCATTTGCAGGGTGTTATTCTCCAGCTATACAGCAGTAGGGCAATGAAAATGAGTCTTGCAGAACCCTGTATCTGTACTTATGATTGGGATGCTAAAACTGAGTATGCCTTTTAAATCCCTTGTTTGAAGCCTGTTTCTAATTACCCAGATCAACATTTTAAAGAAGATTGACAGTTAAAGAGTTCTTTTAGCTTCTGATTCGTTCCTGCCAGACAGCCCCCCAACAGAGAGGAAGAGGTAGGTTTGCCCACTCAGGATGAGTGTCCCAGAAGCTTTGTGCTGAAGAGACTCATGCAGCAAAGTTTCATGACTCCACACAAAACTGGGCAAAGAGGGAAAACTGTAGGGATGTAGAATAGCCATTATTTCTGGTCCTTTTGCCAGGGAATATCAAAAAGCAAGGTGCATCCTTAAGGAGACTGAACAGCACGTGAGAGGAGTGAATGCAGAATGAGAGGGGAAGAAAATGAACAGGCTTTTGTCAGGCTGTGTCTAGAGCGGTCAAAAAAGGCACTGCAGTTTCTCACAGGGGATTGGCACCAAATTATTGTGTAAGGTAAGAGGTGGGAACACGGTTGAATTACGCTGATTGTAATTCCCAGTATAACCAATAAGCACTGCATTATGCACGTTAACAAGCATCTGAAGTGAGCATAAAATCACTACAGCCCCACCTGTCAACAGCCCTCAAGCTTTTGAGAAAAGAGAGAAATCAAGCTCCAAGCGGTCCTGGCTGGGCTGTAAGCACATGGTGATTAGATGAAGGCTCCTTTTCAAAAATCAGAGAGATGATTCAACAGTTTCTCTATTTATACAGTAAGAAGGAGCAGCTGGATTTAGGGGATCTAGAGGAAAGGATGATGATGACTTGGGAAAATGAGAAATTTGTGGAGTGAGACACAGTGGAATGGATAGAGGCTGAAGAGGTGGGGCATCTGGAGGACAGGTTTAAAGAGGACAGATGCAGGAAAATTACTTTGTTGGCACAAGTGTTTGTGTCTTCAGTGGCTGTACAATTGGGATTGCTGAGCCTGGAAAATGAGAAGGCTTCCAGGGGACCTAACTGAGCCTTGCAGTGCCTGAAAGGAACCTACAGGAAAGATGGAGAGAGACTATTGACAAGGGCCTGGAGAGACAGGACAATGAGGAATTACTTCAAACTGACAGAGAGCAGGTTGAGATTGGATGTTGGGAAGAAATTCCTCTCTGTGAGGGTGCTGAGGCCCTGGCACAGGTTGCCCAGAGAAGCTGTGGCTGCACCATCTCTGGAATTGTGTCCAGGCCAGGCTGGTTGGGGCTCTGAGCAACCTGGGATAGTGGAAGGTGTCCCTGTCCATGGCAGGGGCTTGGAACTGGATGATCTTTAAGGTCCCTTCCAACCCAGGCCATTCTGTGATTCCATTATTCTAAGAATACTTGCTAGAACAGGGATACACATGGACGAATTATATGGAAAGACAGAAAACCCCTAGAATCCAGCTGCCAGGAACAAAGGATTATTTATATCAAGTGGGGTTTTTAAGGCTCTACTTCCAGTTGATGTTCTTTGATTTGTAGCATGATGGAAAAAGGTGCAGGGAGAAAGCTAAACAGAAAAAATTCTTAGGTTGAGTAGCTGCAGCACTTGTGTCTGGAGAAAAGGAAGAGCAGTGACCCAGAGTCTTGTGTCCTCGCCTGTAATTTTGTTTCCTGCTTTTGGGAAGGAACACTGAAGATCTAGGCTTTCCTTCAGTCATATTCCTACAGCCTGTTCACAAAAAGAAACACCTTCTCACATTCACAGGTGCTAGAAGGAGGCAGGGGGAAAACAAAAGTATCTAGACTTCTTGTTCTGTTCGCAGATTTAAGGTATAGCCATGCTTCCTTGGCAGACTCAGATGTCCTGGATTCTACAGGAGTTTCAGTTATGTTTGGGGTTTATTGGTTTCTCAATCAGAGGAAAAACAACTATGACCAAAAACAGGGGAAAAAAAAAAGGTGAAAACCCTTGCCCAAACCTTTAATTAAGAATAATTTTGTAAAGGTGAAAAACAACATAAGAGATAATAGCTATGAAGAGGTGTCTTTAAATGGATTTTATTAACTCTTGGTATTCTCATCCAGCATAGTTAAGTGCATTTTGAAGGAAGTGATGGAAATTGATGCTGAATAAAAGGGCCAAAACCATGGCCTCACTAAATTCAATAGGAGTTTTGCTGTTCACTTCAACAGGGCCAGGTTTTCACCCTAAGGGTTTAGTACCAAGGTCAAAGACAGAGAGTAATAAAACAACCACATGGATTTTTTTTTTCCAATAACTTCAGAAAAAAACAGAACTGAATAAAAGGGGTCTTAAAGGAACTCTGGGTTAAGGCTTTCAAGCCCTGCAGCCTTTTAGGGTCAATTCCTGTGGCAACAGTAAAAGAATGATGGTATGTGACACATCTGAGTGAACTGTGGCATATTTACATCTGTTAAACTTGTGAATTCCGGTCCCACAGAACACACGTTTCAGTTCAAGAGGGCTTAGTTTTCTATAATTCAAATCTTGTTGAATTTACCTAGCTGGTTTGATATTGTTGGATGCAGAAATTAAAAAAAGAACTCACACAAGGTTTAGGAGACCAGAAATTGCATCTACGATGGCTGTGGCTGCAGTTTCTACAGAAAAATTGAAGGAAAAAGCAAGAATGTGTCCTCCATGACCCTAAAAATGCAGCGCTGCCATCTGAAGTTTCCCTCCTCATCCAGCACTGACTGTGGATAAAGCAGAATGAAGACACGGAAAGATGCTTCCCAATTCTAGCAACATTTGGGGTTCTAGGAACATAAAGGATGACTGTTGCTTGCAAACTCACTCTATCATCTCCTTAGCAGTATTTTGTGAGGGGAAAGAGACTGAAAATGGGACATCTTTGTTATTTTCTGCAAAGCAACTAAAATGCCTTGGGTTTTCTGGTGAATGAAATCAAAAGATGTCCTGAAAAAAATCTTGAAAGCCTGAGATTTCAGTGAGGAAGAAAACCCTTTTGATGTGGGTCATCAGACAAGTCAGCAGAGAGGTGCTTCCATGTTACAGAGGTGCAGGGGACAGCTCCAGATTCTGAGGAGCAAACCACCATTTGTGATATCCCCTTCTGCCTCTCCATATGGAGAAGGTTGGTGGCAGCACCTGGACTCTGCTCACAGTGAAAATCCAGGAAGCCAGTGGAAGAATCCGTGTTATTCACCCCGGCTCTCATGGCCTCCAAAGAGGCACAAGGCAAGGGGGGATGAAAAATGCAGCTGCTGGTATCATTAAGGATCCAGACAATCCAGCAGAGTGGTCCATGCAGGAGCAGAAGGCTAACTCTGATTTAATTAAGTGCTCGATGATTCTCTTGGTGCAAACAGGTCCAGGGAGAAGAAGGGCTGAGCCCTACAGATACACACAGGATTTTCTTGGGAATGCAGACAAGCAAAGGAAAAGTAGATATGTTTATTCCAGGATGACAAGATAGCATTGTGACTGAAATGAGGTATTTATCTAGGAAGAAGAGGATGAAAGTATGTTTGTTTTTAAACAGTTTTAAAAATTGAGGCCACCACAGTTTGTTGGCTGAACGGTGGGGGAGCAGATCTGAGGGAGAGAAGTGGGATGAAATTATTGCATTCTTGCTCTGAAGGGAGGGAAATGAAAAATAATTGGACATGACTTTCTGTTTGGACTGGATCAGCCCATGTTTTCATGAGTCAAAAATAATAAATACAGCATTTGTAACATCATAAAATCCCCATTTAAAAAGTCCAGTAGCAGTAAGTTTTTGGAAGACGAGAAACAAATTACAGCAGGTTTACACTGAGAAAGCTTTAAGCCTTCACCATGTCAGATATTTTCGGAATGATTTACCACCCTTTTCTCAAAATAAAATGTAAACTCAATGAGATGCAGACAGAAAACAGGCCTCCTTATTGAACTTTGACACAAGAATAATGAAACCATCCATAATCCACATCTGATTTGTTTGGGAATTTCTTTTCTCTCACTATTTAAATTCCTTGTAAGAAAAAAAAAAATCATGCTGAGAAAAGGCAGGAAAAGGGCTCATTTGAAATATATTTCATATCTTTTAAGAATCACTCCTCTTGATTTCTGGTTAGCATCTTCATGGCCTTATGGATGTGACCTAAAATCTGCTGACACTAGACTTGGAAGATTCTGCCTCATTTCCATGGAGCTGAGACAGCTAAACCAGACTCTTCATCTCCAATATTTCACAGGCCACTGCCACCATGAAGCAAACCTCCCAAGAGGCAGGAGCAGGACTTTCTCAGTGAATTCCCAGTGCCTGATTTCCCCTTGGCACTGGTGACCGACAGCGAGAGTTTTCCTGCTGTGTTTGGAGCAGGAGACTGAGCCCTGCAGCAGCCCGTGGCAGAAAGGCACTGAGCAGTGTGTGAGCAAGTCTGTGCTTGCTCCAGCTCCAGCATCATCACAGACTGACATAAAGGCACCTTGGAAACGTGTGGATTTCATCCCTAAACCCACAAAAGAGTCATAGATCAAGTAATAGATTTTAACGTCTTTTATGGGCTATTGCTTTCCCCACGCTATCTCCCCTCCACTTTGTGCTAATTTGTATTCAATACTGCTGTCCTGAGAGCTTCTCTGAAACTTCCCAGGAGATCTATCATACTTCGCCTGTTTTCCCTGGTTTCTAAAATTAATTTAAATCAATTATTTCATATATTCCATCACTTTCTTTAAGCCATTTACTGACGATACAGCCAATTATTCAACATAAAATACAACCAGATCCTTTCACCACAACCAAAAATGTGATTTATCATCACATTCAATTAGAACCCACTGAAGGCAGTGGCAAAAGTCCCATTTAGCTGAATAAGGATCAAGCCTTTGATTTACTGTGCAATAGGAATAACACATAATGGAAAAGGCTGGGGTACGTACGGGATTCCAATTTCAAAGAGATTGTTTTGAATCAGTTGCTTTCCAAGCATGATGATGCTCAGCTGAATGCAGAGTTCCATCAGACACCCTCCTGGAGCACACTGCAATTAAACAAAACCAGAGAGTGCAAAGGGATTAAGAGGATTAATTTAAAAATACCCACTTGGGAGAGCTCCCAGTGTCTCCATGTGCCCACTGCTCCTGCCACCAATTTGTGTGGGATCATGGAGCTCATCAATCACTGCAAATCTACACTTGACAAGGTATTTCATCTCCACTCATAAAAATGCATTATGGAAAGTATGCAGAGCTCTGAAACAACTCACCGTGCCCTGGGGCTCCTATATTTCCTTTAAAAATATTTACTATATAATCAATGTGATAAACATAATGCAGTATCACCAATACTCTTCCAACCTGATATCTCCCAGGGGGGAGAAAACCTTCAATCTTGAGAAGGCTTTTATGTCAGCTTTATTGTCAAACCTTGAGTACATCTCTCAGCTTTCAAGGGAATACTCACAGCGTTCTCTTTCATGAGGGAATTTGGCAAAAAAAAAAAAAAAATGTTTACAGGTTTAGCACAAAATGGCTCCAGGTTTTTAAGCTATTAAAATTGCCAAGCTCCCAGTGATCTGCAGAATGGGAAGCCAGATTCATGTTTCCCAAGGGCCTCAACCAAATCATGGAATGTTTGTGCCTTAGTTCCCAGTTGTAAAGCATAGAAATGGTGAAGCTTCACCTAAGAATGACCATGAAACAGGCAAAACTGCAGGCAGAAAAAGCTGCCCTAGATGGAAACCCCAGGTTTTGCCTATTCAAGTTGAAGATTTAACCTCTTGTTCTAACGTGTTTTCTATTTCCCCCCTGTTGTCTGTGGTCCACTGAACACTGTATACATATTTCTTTGCGTAAAGGATTTCTTTGTAATTTTGATTTCATGTGTACTTACCTCTTCCATCCTATAACCTTCAAACACATACACATAACGACCAGGACGGCCAACAAACCTGAAACCAATAATAATGTATAAACCAATATAAAAACCGAAAAATAAGCTAATTTTTACACCATGATTTAATACAAAAACACAAAAATAAGTTAACTTTGAAATCAAGATTATTCATTTGTATTAGCTGAAATATTTCAGAAGTAGCTTCTTCAGTGTGAATTTTAAAAGGCTCAGCACCTATTCAGCTTTGATTATTTCAAAGCCGTAGGCCTCTACAAATGGTTTTCTACTACATCTGGATAGAATAATTTTAATGAAATATTTTTTCATGCTAAAACAATATAATAATAAACCTCCTCGCTTGATTAGAGGTGGCAAATAAACCTGGGGACACATATCCTAATTCACATTCTCCTACACATGAGTAATGCCCTGAATGGAATTATTTACACATCTATACACAACCAAGACTTATCTGGCTACACCAGGAGAAACAATGATATTGACTTTATTCTAACCATAGAGCACAAAAATATGGTCAAAAAAGAGAGAATTTGGTGATTTTTTTCATTGGTGTCTGACAATATTTGCAACCACTGGCAAAATGCATCATTAATCCTCAAATCAAAGGTGCTGGACACCATTATTGAAGAGCAGAGACTAACAAACTTTACAGCCCCCAAAAGGAAGAGCAAAATGGTAGGAAATAGAATCCAGAGGATGTCTTAAACATTTTTTTGCCAAAGTTTTAGCAAAGAATCATTTTAAGCTTCCCATTCAAAAGCATGTGGATGCCTGGGTCCCAAAAGACAAGGATCCTGAGCCCATAGGAAGTCACACTTATTTAGCAGGACAGCTGAATTAGCTTTTTGGTCAATCACTTCATTTGCCAATTGACTGTAACTATGTCTTAATTTAACTTGATACAGGAGAATAGTGCAAAATGATGAGAAAGTAATAGGAGAAAGAGTTCTGTAATTTTAAATGAAACAGGAAAACCTTTCTTTGCTGAATGATGCTTCAAGGAAAATTTGCTAAACTGTGGAAAGTGAAGGCCTGCAAGCACCACCATTCACAATAAAAACAACACCCTTTTTGAACTAAAATGTATTATTAACTTTAGATAACCCTGTCAATGATATTTTTTTCAGAGCTGGCAAAGATGACCAGTCCCCGGCCTTTGTGCCCGTTTTTAAACACGGATCCACTAATATAGACACACATATAAAAATATATATATACAGAACTATCTATATGTAAAGGATATTTATCCTACCTCCCTTTAAAAAAGGCAACATAAAAAATTGATGCATAAGAATTCACAAACTTCAGTAGGAATGCCTTCAAAATCAATCTTTCCTCAAAAGTTTTCTCTGTTTTTGGTATTTCTGGGGGGAAAAAGAAAGCAAATCAGAGAACTGAATTAGTAAGTCTGTAAAAATCCCTGAATCCTCAAACAGACAAAAAAATCCCACACCAAGCTTCAAACTTTGGGCTTATACTGATTTTTCTTTCATACCTCTAATTTGTACCCAAGGCCACTAGGTCTGTCACTGAGTCCTGATTTCCAGAGATATTCAATTCCACAAAGCAAAAACAGTATAAATTACTGTGCTGTATATATATACATTGACATAAGTATATCAGTTACACAACTAAAAAAACAAACCATCAATATCCTCAACTGAGGAATGCTGAAAGCAAAGTACAGTTTCAACCAGAAAAAAACACCTTAAAAGCATCCTTAACTTGTAGTCCACAAGCCTTCTTTTCTGTGGTGAGATTGTTGATATGTTTGATGCTAAACACAAGACTAAATAGATTTTTGAATAAGGTACTAAGTGAATTAAGTGCAAAATAAAGGCACATTTTTGCTAACACTTCACTATATATGCTTTGTATTTCAAGATTTGTTGGTTTAAATATTTTCAGTATTCATTACTCTGTTCCCAGATTTACTTTCAATTTCCATGGAAATTTTCTGGCAGCAGAAAAAACAGGTATAAGACAGAGGCTTTTCAAACTGACAGTAGGATCCTTTTTAAAAAATTTTATATGGGTGAAACCCTTGTGTTTGCATGCTCATCCTGAGCTGTCTCTAATGGGAGAGAAGAAAATTTTATGATTGAATTTATCGTTCTTGGCTGAACTTCTGTGGCACAAAAAAAAGTGTGGAATAATAAGGAGGTCCAGAGTTCTAACTTTAAGGACTTCATTAAAAATACTGCTTTTACTTGTACAGTTTTGTGTCGGGCACAGTTTGGGTGTTCTGTTTGCTTTGCTGTTGTTTGGAGGTCTTTTTCTTAAGAAAGCAGCATGAGTATTTTAGCACTAAAGGAATAGCAAAGCCTAATGAGCCCTCACTGCCAGGCTTTCTTTGTGATGCTTTCAACCATATTTTCATAAAAGATCAGTGAACAACCTGATGAGCCCTAAGGCATAACCCACCTATAGGCATAAAAAAAGCTTAATTAAACCTTCAATTTGTAGGTGATCCCGTACTGAATAGATCCACAGGACAACAGCTCAGGGCAGCAGGAATATTGAATGACAGCAGTGCAGCTTTTCATTTGAGGGAGAAAAATCCTAAACTCTGCCTTACAGAGAGCCCCCCAAGGATGAGCTCAGCCACTGGATGAACATTTGCACACCATATAAGGTCCCAGAGGCTCCCTCAGACACCCTATACCATAGCTGTAGAGGCATGTGTAGAATTTGTCCTCCAGCTCGTCGAGTGTGCTGCATAAGAAACGCGTCCTGCCAGAATAGGTGCATTAGTAACAGAGAAAACTCCCTCACCCCAAAAAAATGAAACACTCAGTGGATTGTTATGTCAAAATTGGGCATCTGGAACTTTGCAGGTGGAGGACGAGCTGAGCTGAGGGTGGAACGGGCCTTAGCTCACTGAAGGAGCTGCTGCCTTTGGAAGGGACAAACACGAGTAGTTATGATTTTGTTCCTGTTTCACTGGTTCTTCCCTGGCCTCAGTGAATTCTTCCCTGTGAGGGTGGTGAGGCCCTGGCACAGGCTGCCCAGAGAAGCTGTGGCTGCCCCGTCCCTGGCAGTGTCCAAGGGCAGCTTGGATGGGGCTCTGAGCAACCTGGGATAGTAGAAGTTGTCCCTGCCAATGGCAGGGGCTTGGAACAAAATGAGCTTTAAGGTCCCTTCCAACTCAAACCACTCTGTGACTCTGAGTTACAAGTGAGCTGTAAGTCCTGTCTGGCACCTCCTGATGACTGAAGATGATCTGTTCTTCCTGACAATAGCAGGATACCATCTGGACTTTGGCTGGTCTCATCTGTGATGAAGGTGCATCAGTGCCCCAGTGCTGGGCCCACAGGAGTCCTTTTCCTCCAGGCACTGACCGAGGAGGTATTGAGGCATACGCATGACTGGGATCCTATGATTAACACAGCTGCTATCAGTACTGTTCTTGTGCTTACAGATGGAATTTTTCACCTGAACAGAGATTCAAGTGTACTTGGGGTTGGAACAGAAATTTATGCTGTCAAGAGCTACTCCTTCAGCCCAACAAGTGTGTTCTTCAGCTTCTGGATTAAGTGCAGTGTGAAAAGAGAATTGAGAATGTTTTGCTCCTCTCAGCAATATGAGAGTTCATAAGTTAAGCAGCATTTATCAGCATGCATGCATTGTAATTTTTTAAAATATTTTGATTACATTTGGCATCTGAGCCTAGAGCTGGAGAAAGCTGCCTGAGTGAACTTTCTAACTCATGTAATTTGTAGCACTAGAGATTATTCTGACTGGATCCTTCTTAAACAAAACATCTGATGGTTAATTAGGAATGCTGCCCTAATAAAGATAGGGTTAGAATTAGATGCAAAGTGACAGGGGGAGGATAATCAGCAAGTAAGAAATTGTTGTTTCTTTCACTGTTCAGACTGGTGCACATTTCAAAGGGAGAGATTTTCCTTCTGTTCTTCCCAAAGAGAGAACTTGGCAGTGCCTAGAACTTCCCAGCTTCTGCCCAGAAACTGCTGGAGAAGTCTCACCTTCATCTTTTCCTACTCTTTCCACACAGCTGTGTGGTCTCTTAACATTTGTGCCCTTTCTTACCTGGGCAGGTGCAGTGGACAGAATTGATCAGGTCACACACAGTTACCAGCCTGTCACATAGGTGAAAGCTGAAAATCTGGGTACAGTTTTGGCCTGGACAGTGAGCCTGAGCTCATTTATGCCACTACAACAGAGTCCATTTGTGTAACCCTGTTACAATCTGCCCAAAGCCTGGTGCAAAACAGAAATAAACAAACAAATTAACCCAATAAAGTGGTAATTTGTGAGAATTAATTGTTTTGTCTTCATTTCTTTCAAATACTTAGGAATTTAATCTAAACCAGCAGGACCATACTTCCAAAATTCAGGATTGGACCTCTATTATAACAACTGCAAAACCATAGCTTGTAATGGTCTTCCAAAAAAAAAGGACTAAGAGACATCTTCATTTGGGAATTTAAAAGCGTTCTGAGAAATTGAGAAGAAACAGAAGTCTTAAGAATAATCTCATGTAAAGATGCTACCAGTCAACAGCCTTGGCCTAATTTATATAATAAAAGAGAGCCCCAGCCTAAAGCCCTATTAGTAAAAATCTTTAGCCTAATGCATACAACAAAGCAATACTTTAGACCTAAACCTCTATAGTAGTCAAAGGAATGACTTGCCTTTAAAAGAAATAAGTAGCCATGCTTGCAACAATATTTTGATGTTTAAAATAAATTTTGAAAGTCCAACCACTAACTGCAATAGAAGTCATTATTAAAAAGTCAAGCCCAGACATACTCCTAAAATGGAACAAAAAAATCATTTGAGCAGTAAAGAAATGGTTAAAACTTTCATCAGGGGAACAAAATCAGTGTAACTTTGTCAGAGACATAAACATTTTTTAAACAACCCACTGACTTTCTGCAGCTCTTAGCTGTAGAGGGGTACATCCACAGGCCTGAATGTTTTCACTGGCCCTGTCTAGGAGGACATGCTCCTCCTGGACCCTCCTTGCACCTTCTCCTGTCAATACATGGATTAATGAGGAAGGTGGCAAGACAGTCTTACCAATTTCTGTCAGCCATTTGGCCACGGCTCCGTAAATTTCATCGAGGATAAGGACCACCACGAGGTTAATGATGACAGCGGTGGCAGTCACGGTCACGCGAACGTTGGACCTGGTTGTCTCGTTGGTGCTGAAGGACAAGGCCGCTGCTGTAGTGATTCGGTACACGATGACCCCAAACACTGCTGAAAACGTCAGCATGATCTGCAAACAAGTGAACACACGGATTGGTTCAGCCTGGAAACAGAGGCTTTGGCTGGGAGGTTGGGTGTGTTCCACGAATTGGCGTCGCGGGGTTCGTTCTTAGAGCAAGGTGGTAACATGCAGGTGATCAAATTAAAAGGCAAGAGTTCAAAGCCCTCCAACAAACAGGGACATAAATAAGAAAATGGATGCATGGCTCCAAACTGGCACAACAGTTCAACTGACACAAGATGCTCAGAGGGCTGGAGCACCTCTCCTGTGAAGACAGGCTGAGAGAGTTGGGATTGTCCAGAAGAGAAGGCTCCAGGGAGATCTTACACCACCTTTCCGTATCTAAAGGAGGCTTATGAAAAAGGGGGAAAGTAACTTTTTACCTGGGCAGGTAGTGGTAGGAAAAGGGAGGATGGTTTTAAACTAAAAGAGGAGATTTTTGGCTAGATATGAGGAAGAAATTCTTAGCTGTGAAGGTGGTAATGTCCTGGCACAGGTTGCCCAGAGAAGCTGTGGCTGCCCCATCCCTGGCAGTGTCCAAGGCCAGGTTGGATGGGGTCCTGAGTGCCCTGATCTAGTGAGTGGCATCCCTGCCCATGGCAGGGAGTTAGAATTAGACAACCTTTAAGGTCCCTTTCAACCCAAACCAATCTGTGATTCTTTTATACTGATTCCATGAATTCCTGAAGATGAGCATGTCCATTCTGATCAAAGATGCACACATCATTCATGAAGTGAAATTTGGGCATTTTGGGTTCAAAAGCAGGAATTAAGCAAGGTCTTTTATTTGGCAATAGGTTCAGATGGCTTGGACTGAAGGGCCTATATTTATGTGCAGTCAGATAAATGGGCTTTACTGGCTCAAACAGCTTCACCTGTGCACAGCAGAAGCACTAACTTGCAAATTAAAAAATAAAAAGTTTCCCCTTTTATTATTCCTTTAAGACTGACCTAAGTAGGGTTTTTAGGGCTTCACTTTATATTTGTGTCCCAGAAATCACTTGGTATCTCTGGTATCCTTCGTGGGCTGGCTTTGACCCAGGAGATGAGGAAAGTAAGCCCTGCTACTTAAGGTCAAGTTCCCACAAGAAGAATTTGAATTTCACAGGGTTGTGGTATTCTGGCTTCCAAAAAAAAAAAAAAAAAAAATTCTAAACCAATCCAGAAAGGAAAAAAAAAACCACCATAAAACAACAATAAAAAATAGCAAATTTTAATCATCACTGCACAAAAGGGGGAGAAGGTCCAGTTTTCTCTTTTATTTTTGCCTTTGGCAAGAATTCCAGTACACGTTCATTATTTTAGGTAAAATACCTTGAGATCCTCAGATGAAAGAGACTTCCTCAATGTGAAAGATTAGACTACTGCAATTATTAAAATGGGCCTAGGGGCCCAGATTCGCAACACGGGTTTAAGGAAATTTAACAGTTCATTTTAATGATCCAGCAACAGTTTATTGAATTCCTGTATGCAGAGGAAGGTTGTTGCATGAAAAGGAACTATTGCAAAAGAAGGACAACAAGAATCAGAGTTAAATTATTAAAGGTTGAAGGTGAAAACTGGGCACATTTTGTTTTTATGAAGAACTAGTAAACATACTAAAAAATAATTATTTGCAGAAACTCCTGGATATTTCAGATGAAATTGTCAGATATGTTTTGTCAGCAAATAGTAATAAAATATTAGACCTAGTAAAACATCTAATTTTACTTTTTAAAGAACTGTTTCATTAATTTTAAATGAAATGTAGGTGAATGATAAAAGCCTGAACCTGAAACAGTTTAAACGAAATCTTCTCAAACGGCATAAAATATTATTTCCTTCGGTTTTGTCATTTTCATTGTGTCAAGGAAACATTTCTAGTTTTTATATGTATTTTTCTTTTGACTTACCTACCAAACATACAGACAAAAAAATCACATTCATGCTGAACTACCTTGCTGTGACAGAAGGGGTGCAGGAACACAAGGACCCTAACTTTTTTCTCACTTTCCCATTACAGTCACTAGAGTAGAGAGTAAAATCCCCAATAAAGGAAGAAAACAAAACAGCACCACCTGGTATTAATTTACTTCACCTTCCTCCTCTACAGTCACCTTAAGCTCCTTTCCTTTTCTTAATCTGAGTCACAGATTCCTTCTTCTTAATCATCTTCCTAATACTCTTTTCCTGTTTCTTTTCCCTGTGGATTTCTTTGCAATTTTTTTCACTGTGGTGGTGGACATGGAAAACCAGCAATTGGATGCCTCATTCTGGAGCTGATGAGTTCCCTGGGCCTCCACACACACACACCTCTCTCCATCACAAATTCCCACTTAGGAACGATATCTTAACAGTACAGGAAGAAGAGTCGAGGACAGTCCTCACTAAATAGAGAAAGAGGAAATTTCAGATCATGAAAGTTCAATAGCAAAGTCTTAAACCCAACCGAAGGATTTTAGGGATCCCTTGCCCTGAGTAATGTTACTGGAGGATGGGAGAGTAGCAGCCTTTTCAATGCATGAAGTGCCATAGCAAGGTATACAAAGTTACTGGAAAAAAATGTTCTATTTGTTTAAAGAACAAAAATATTTGCTTTGCAAAAGTGCTAGGGCTTCAGAAACTCTCAGTTGTTCAGCTGTTTTTAAACATCTGCTTAGACACAGATGGAAAAACACTCCTTTAGGAGTCTTCATTATCTGTGCATCCAGCAAGAAGAGAAAATTGAGGAGGGCCTGTAGGACTGCACAGTGACTGTGAGCATAGTTCTCACTCCCGAGACAGTCACTGGGGGAGAATGGTTCCTGTAACTACACAGCATTTCTCTCATTCCTGAAAATACCTCTTCTGCCCAAATTCCTGAGCAGGCAGCCACCATTTGTTCCAGTGCCCACTCTGGGGTTTGTTGTCATTGCCAACATTCCCTCTGGCCATTCTTTCCCCCCGTTATGGCAGTTTCTTTCCTGAATAGCTGAACGAGTCCGTCCAGGACTGAACTGCTTAGAAACAGATGTGAAAATTGGCTGCAGAAAAGGTCACCTACTGAGCCTGGTATGAATGAAGACAAACAGGAAAGCAAACTAGATCTGAGAAGGAAGCTATAAAACCCCGTGGGCTAGGCTGCTACCTCCATCCAAGTAGGATAACAATTTAATGTCCAAATAGTTCTCTGGCTCCCCAGTAGGGCATTTTAGAGTAAAGTATTACACCATGTGAGTGAGAATAGGGTGGAAGAGGCTGAACTCTTCTGCCATGACACAAATTGATTTTTTTCCCTTCCTCTGACTGAGCCAAAGAAAAGCCGCAGTGATGCACTTCTCCATGCCACCCTACTCTCTTCTAACACTACCAGCGTTTTCATCACCAACTCAGAAATCTCTGCCACAACATGTGCCTTCTAAATACAGAGTTTATAAACTGTGATGTGTTATTGTTAATCTCACTCAAGCAAAACTTGTAGATGCCCAGCTGAGCCCAGATCTCCTGCTATCATTGATCTTGTTCTGCAAAAATAAGACTTGTGAACTTCTGTCCTAAAATCCCTGCAAAATGCACAGCTTAAATCAAGCTTGGATCTTCTGCCCCCTCTGCAGTCCAGTGAGGCTCTGTGTGCAACAAAAGAACTGTGACCAGACTTTAAAGCATCCATACATGTGTGAATTAATCCTTGAAATTATTTGGTGATGTAAGACTGGGCAAGAGAAGCAAACTCAATATTTTTTTCAACCTGCATTTTGAACAAAACAAACAGCATGCCTAGCTTAATACGGACAGAGGAAAAGCCAGAAAGAAAGGAAAAGACCATGACACAATTCTTGAAAGAAGATTCACAAAAGCAAAATACACAAAGGAAGTAGAGGGGGAAAATAAAAAAAGAGGAAAGATTTTACACTAAGAAAACCATTACCAGCTTCAAGAATCATCAGGGAAAGTATGGGATGTAAAGCTGGGGGAAGGAGGGACGGAACAAAAGAGCATCATTTTACAGAAATGTAGAAATCTTCATGGAAAACACCTATGGATCTGGGCCACCAGACCCTTTTGGCCTGAAAAAGGTAGCATTAAAAATTCAACAATCACTTCTGCAGCACTAGAAATTGCTATGCACTTGTGTGCGGGTCTGTGTCTGAGTCTTGTACCCCTGCACACACATGTAAATTCAAGATTTCATTATTTATTTTGTACTCAGTCCTTATAGTTAAAAAAATTAATCTGTGTGAATAATAATAATAGAGGTTAATGAGACCAATAAGGTCTTCTCAGTACAATTCTATTTCACAGACTGAAAACAAAACTTCAGCCTGATGTTTCCAATTCCTGTTTAACCAATCTAGCAGGAAAAAGGGAAACATCCCATACAGTAAAGAGCAGATTGCAATATCCATGTAGGATAGCAGAGCGTGCTCTCCCTCATCAAGGGCTGACTTGAATTTCATGCATGGTTTGCAAGTTGTCTCCTGTAGGTACTTACATATAAATAATGCTCAAAATACTGGAAAAAAAAAGTCGCTGTAGCCACTTTGCCAGATGGTGAAAGCCAGCCTAGTTCCACTAGTCACGAACAGAAGTTGAAGAATTGGAGCTCTACATTTTACATCTCACACACTGTAGGTAATAACCCTTTATACATCTCTCTGAGATGTTACAGTAAGCAGGGAGGGTAATACCTAGGCTATGAGTCAGGAAAGCACTTTAAACTCATGCTTAGGGGAGATTGAAACATGTGGTGAAAGTCAAGAGCACATGTAAGCACCTTGTCTGCAAAGGAATGGCTTGTAAAAGCTAAATCAGGTGTGTGTGCTTAGTCAGACTCAGTGTACTCTGCTCTAAGTCATGACTGATGCCACTTAAAGGTTCTGTCTAAAAAGCAAATACTGGGTATGGCCTCAGGATGGTAAACCACTCAAAATGCTGCAAGGATATCCATATATGACACACTTAATATGTACAGAAAATATACAGAATATGCAATGCATACAACCACATAAATACATGGACATATCTATAAGGGTGTAGACATTAACTTCGATGTGAGCATTTGATTGTCAGCAAAAGAAATGAAATCTTCACAGGACGCGAGTTGCAGTATATGCAAATTTGAGTAAATTAGAAACACATATAAGTATTTTAAAATAATTTAGCCCCCAAGTGAGTTTCCCATGTTAGATGCTGCAATGGTGTAAACAGGCCTATTTCATTGCCATTTTATAGTGGCTGTAGATATGAACATAAGCTTTCAGTCAGTAATTGCTGTAACCAGAGAAATAATGGGATCCTCTACAATGTAATTTCGGATTTGTTAGCCAGGCTTTCCTACTGCTGTTCACAAACTCCAGCAGCTTCATGATGTGTTTGTTTGGCTGGAAATTTGACTTGAACAGTGGTCTCCCCAATTTACAGGCTGACCTGCACACCTGATTCCTTTTCCTGAGGAAGGACTGCGCACCATGATCTTCCTCATCTACTGTACAGTCCATCCCTGAACGTGTCTTGGATAAATATTTCTCAGCAACTGATTTATTTCACCTGGATGTTGCCTGTTCCGAGGCTCAACCTTTCCAAACGTCACCGTGACCGACATATGCAATACTGTGCTCACAACTAAATACCAGTGTTATCCCTTCATTGGATAACAGAGATGGAGCAGAAACCCTGAGGGTGGGGCGGAATTTGTGTAATGAGCTGCTGGCATTACAGCAAGCCATCCAGCCAATAGCCCTTCCACAAGCAGCCATTGGAAAAAGAGAATAAAGCTGGAGGCAGGCACTGAGCGCTGTGAATCTTCCCAGTATTTCTCCCAAACTGACCTTCCCTTCATATTTTTAGTATATTTGAGAATACAAGTTCAAGGGTTTCACTCTAGACACTCATGGCAATTTTTCTCACTAATAAATGAGCAGATTATGTTACCATAAATAAAATCAGTCCGAAGTTTGCTGCATATCCAGGCATGCGATCACTCCATGTCAGCTTCTCCTTTTCATTCTGTAGGAAAAACACATAAACAAAATAACAGACATGACAGAATTGTACAATAGGAAAGATTAGAATTAATAAGATTTGTTATTGAGAGCCATTCTCAATTCCCATGCTGTGATTTTGAAGTATATTATGCGATTTAGAACACTGATATTTTAATTTGAGATAAAAGAGGGTAAGAGTAAATAAGACACATAGAAAATGTCTGCAAAAATCCTATGCAACTATGATTTTAATATTTCAAAACACGTATTCGACTGTTACTAAAGTTCATATCAGGAGAAATCCCTGAGATTGACCTTAATTTATATTTAGGCAAAGCAAGAATCAAGCATTTATTCCAAATTGCTTCTTGTAAAACTACGGAAGAACAGTGCTTGAGACAGAAATCATGACAAGAATGCTGACTGCCACTGAACCCAGATTTTTTGTCTAATGGTGACAAGCACCAAATCTGACCCCTCAGATAATTCTTGCAAGACACCCCCATCCCTCTCCTAGTACCCGTTTTACGGCAGAGGGGAATTACGAAAGCAAGGCCCCTCTGATCTCTGCTGCCAACCTTGTTTTCTTCGTGCATAAACAGCATCTCCCTCTTCCCTGCATAATTTAAAGCAACTGTGATCAGTGAAATCCAGTACGCTTTTCCCCTCCCCACACAAACTCAACTCCAGCCCCAGCTGCATGTAAATCTAAAGAAGACATTTGAAGATGGATTTATGTGAGAAATATGATTCCCTCCTCTCAAAATAGGTTTCTTAAAATAATAATAAGGTCACTGCTTTGTTTAAGTTAAACTAAAACTATATAATCAAATTAACTAAGGACACAAAGCCAGCTGCTGTTGGTATTTCTGTGAAGCACCATTGCTGCCCCATGGACCAGTACTACCGTTACACTGGAGTTAGCCCAGAGTTATTCTGAATTTAAATGAATTTAAATCTGATTAGAACTCAGGTCAAAGGTTTCCAATAAACCATTTCTAAAGCACCATTGCCTCAGATAAACGTAAAAACCTGGGAGCATTGTGCCTTTGTAAGAAGCTTTCCCAAAGTAGAACTAGGAGTGCAGTATGTAAGTGCAGAAATGCAGCCGTGGATTTTTTTAAGCAGGGTGTGGAATTAGACCTAGGACACAATCCTGCCCACACCTCCACTGCCATGGTGGTGGTGCCTCAGACGCTGTGGGAAGGAGCATGACTCAGCAGCCTCTCTCCTGACCTCGTCTCCTTTGGGACAGTCCTGGCAGCACTGGGGCACAGCAAGCCCAACCAGAAGCACCGATAATTTGGCCCAGTGTATCCAGCACATAAATACTCCTTACAGTTCACACACAGAGTCCAGCACGTAGCTGGAAGGCTACTTGAAAAAGCATTCCTGTGAATGCACACATGCATTTCATTGCATTTTGGCTGTTACCACTCAGCAGTTCTACAGGACATAAAGAAGTTCTGAGGCGTTACACTCCCAGAAGGCCTGAAGGACACCATATTTTACAGTTTCATATGGGGCTGTGGCTGGTGTGGGGCTGTGCTTTGTACTTGTGCTGAACACAGGGCTGATCATATAGAGATGGGTTTGTTATTGCTGAGCAGATCTTACACAGAGCCAAGGCCTTTTCTGCTTCTTTGCTGCCAAGCTGCTGAAGGAATTTAGGAGGAGACACAGCCAGGAGAGGTGACCTCAACTGACCAAAGAGACATTCCAGACCTTATGTCATCATGATCAGTGTGTAAAGTGGTGGGGGGAAGAAGGAGGAAGGGGAGCATGTTTGGAGTGATGGCATTTGTCTTCCTGAGTAACTGTTGCATGTGATGGGGCCCTGCTCTCCTGGCGATGGCTGACCACCTGCCCAACCATGGCAAGTAGGGAATTAATTCCTTGTTTCGCTTTGCTATAAAGCTCCCTTTATGCCAACCAGGGATTTTCTCCCTTTTACCCTTCCCATTCTCCCCTGATCCTGCTGTTGGGGAGTGAGTGAGCGGCTGCTGGCTGGGGTTACACCAGGACGGTCAGCAGGCCATCCTCTCAGCTTGCTCTTCCATCCATGTGCTTCCTTGAACCTTATTTTTCCATGAGTTTGCCATGGTCTGTAGCACTCAGCCAAAGGGAGATCCGAACAACATGAGGAGTTGATAAGCCGACATGAGAAGAAAAGAAATGCTGGATGAGGTAACTGAGTTACTTAGCATACATTGCCAAAAACAAATTTGGAAATTTAACTCAATATCCCAGAGCTCCCAGTCCATCCCAGAAGCCTCAACTCCTCCTAGTCTGTCCCAGAGCTCCCAGTCCATCCAGGCAATGGAAAGCTACTTTCCGTTTTTGTGATGAGAGACAGGACTCGAGGAAACGGGATGAAGCTGAGTCAGGGAAGATTTAGAGTGGATATCAGGAAAAGGTCCTTCCCCCAGAGGGTGGTGGGGCGCTGAACAGGCTCCCCAGGGAATGGGCACGGCCCCAAGGCTGCCAGAGCTCCAGGAGCACTTGGACAACGCTCTCAGGCACAGGGTGGGATTGCTGGGGTGTCTGTGCAGGGCCAGGAGCTGGGCTAGATGATCCTCTGTCTGGAGCAGCCCAGAAAGTGTAACTATTTATTGATGAAACAAGATGAAATGGATCATCTGAAGAACAATCTCAGTGACAGATATGTTACGCTGGGGAACATTCCCCAGGATGAACTCTGTTGCAGGGGAATATTTATATGCAGACAGAAAACCTCACAATAGAAGTTGTTTGGTTTTATGCCAAAGGCGAACTAAAAGATTTACTTTAGAAATCTTACTTTCGTTTTCCTTCAATACAATGATGGATTTGCAATGTTAGTGGAGGAAAAAGCAGGTTTTGGTCTGTGTGATGTGATGTGTTCCTGTTTTAATGTTTAATGGTGTGTTGAATGTGTTCTTTGAAGAGATACAATTATTTTCCTAATAAAAAATAAGAAATGAAATCTTCAAAATATTCAAAAAAAGAAAAAAAAGATAAAATTAAATCTCTTCTTTATTTTTCTGGATGGTTTATTTCCATATGAGTTACCTAACATGGCAAAGATCCAGCTCTGCATCCTCAGGTGGGTGGGCCTCTGAGCTGTGGAAACCTGAAAGTACCCTGCACTTGGACAGCACCAGGCAGCTTTTAAAAACAGTTCTACACTTCTCTGTGAATTAAACCACAGCCACTTTTCTCAGATCACAAGTATTTCAGTTATTTATTAATATTTTCCCTCAAGACAACACCTCCTCACAGCAGGTGTTTCTAACCATCAGCAATGCCAGCTCAACCTGTACTTGGGGAGTACAGCAAGAGATTTTCTCTCTTCTCCATCCTGCTTTGTAGCTCCAGTGCTGAAATTCGGGGTCTTCACTGTGGTTGCACCTGAGCAATCCCAGTGATTTCACTGGACTTGCACAGAGCTGTAATAATTGGAATGCAGTAAAAGATGCTCAAAGAAGAACAGAATCTAGGACTCCTCTCTAACACCTTACACTGTGAGAAACAAAAAAACCAAAAGCTGCAAAATTATGTTTCCAATCACAAAATCCAGAAATTCATCTCTAAGTATGCCCAGGAAGCTTCAAATAAGTAATTGCCATTTTTATAACTGCACATTTCTTAGTAGATTTCTACTTTAATTTCTACTTCAAAATTTGTGTAAAAACTGCACTGTCCAAATGAGCATATAGAAATACAAATTGTGGTATTAAATACAGCTCTTCTGTATTTGTGTGACACCCAAAGCATTGCCTGTGCATTGCAGGCTCAAGACAAGGCATGAAATGAGCTGCTACTGAAGTAAGGGGTCCCTGTAATTTTACTTGGGCCTTGAAATAGATTTAAGACAAGGAGAAAAGGATCCTTCAGAGCTATTTGGAAATTATGAGCCAGAAAAAGCCTACAGAATGGGCAGTTTTGGAAAACAATCAATTCCAGAGTGATTACACAAAAAAAGAGGCACAATTGAGGACCATCAGCATTTCTGGGATCTTGCAGTAGCCACAGTGGTCATTACAATTAAGAAACTTCAGCCAAGTTCATGGAATTCTTTTAGCCAGTATTTGGGACTCAAATTTTTTGAGGGCATGTGTTAGCCCTCAGACTTCTGTGAGGAAAGAAAAAACTGTTCCCCTGCTGGGCATCTGCAGTGCCTGTGTCTATCCCTGTCTGAATCTAGTAGTTCTGCCTTCACACTTCCACAGAAGCTGAAAGAAAGAGCTTTTGGGTTTAAAACCCATTAAAAGAGAGAAGTTCATTTTCTATTCTTCTCACACAAGCAGCAATGGCATTTTAACAGTAAATGTGGTTGTGTTTTGTGAGCAATGTTCTGTCTCAGGACTGCACATGGAAAACAAACTGCCAAGACACATTTGGAGACAGACGAAGGACTGTAAAACCTTTAATTAAAAATTTTTGCTGTCTTTGAAACATGCAGAATAGCACAGACACACCATTAGCTTTCAGTGGAGCTTAGTGAACACATTCTAAATCTAAATTGTGGAAGCAATGCAGAAGAAAGAGCTCTGGGAAGTGTGTGCAAGGCTCAGTATTGGGATCGTGGAAATTAATGGATTTTAAGGCTAAGCAATGTTATTTTTAACCACCCAGTCTTAGTCTCCTTTGTAACCACACAACTTCCTTGAGACGATTTTTGCTATAAGGATAATGAATGTGATTTAACTAATTTTTTTTTAGAAAAGCTTCTAATCACAGCTTGAGCATTTCTGTGATGAACAGTCAGTTACAAGCCTTATTAGGTCATTCCAATTGCTAATTACCTTAGCTGTTGAAAATGTATGGCTTATTTCCAAGTTGAACGTGCCTATCTGCATCCTCCAGCCTTGGCATTTAGCTACAAATTTGTCAGTTAAGAGCATCTCCTGGCAGGCTTTTGGGGTTTGGCTGTGGGTTCTTAAGAACTGTGATCAGGCCACCTCTTGGCCTTTAAGCTGGGTGAGACCACTCCTTCAGAACGGGAATGATCAGCCAAGCCCACAGCTGTGTTTCTTCTCCTGTTATGGGGTTGGAAGTAAATCTCCCCCAGGCTACAGCCTTGACACAGGCAACTGACTTGGCTCTTCACATAACAGGGCTCGTGAAAGCACATGTGAGTAGCCAAGTGTCTGTGCCTCAGGGGACTCACAGCCCTTCCACAGGACCAGAAATATCTCGTGTTGTGGTGGGTGAGGGTTGTGCTTCCAGCCATGGAGCTTGGGAGGAAAGAGGATACCAGCCTCATCTCTGTCAGTGGAGCTGCTGGCAGAATGGAGGGAAGGATCCGTGAATCCAAGCGCTTTCTACTCCTTATGAGTTTTAACACTACATTCTGAAATTCCTAATGAAAAACAAAAAGGCCCAGAGAAGCTGTGGCTGCCCCATCCGTGGAAGTGTCCAAGACCAGGTTGGATGGGGGTCTGAGCAACCTGGTCTAGTGGAAGGTGTCCCTGCCCATGGCAGGGGCTTGGAACGGGGTGGTCTTTAAGGTGCTTTCCAAACCAGGCAATTCCGTGATTCTATGACATGTGCAGGCCATTTGACACACACACATTAAATGTAGGTATATGTATGTCACGGGCATGCAACGAGTACCTCGATAAAAACTAGCAACTTGCAGTAGATTTGTGGAAATATTTCAAGTTGTTTCCTTCACACAATAATAATGATAAAGGCTGGAGGTCTGCTCTCAACTGTAATTTAAATCCGTAAAGCCAGACTTGGTTAAATTAATACGTTGTACTTTACTCAGGAATAAAAATGGTTCTTTTGCTGCAGTTAAACTTCTTTTGCCACTGGTACTCAATGTATTGTGGCATATTGCAATCTTTATTGTGTAAGTGGCATTAAGGTGCTTAGACTTTATATCACTGTTTAATATCAAGTGCTTGATATTTACATATGGTTCAAGTGAAAACTGGCAGCACTTAGTCTTTTACAATGACAGTTTAACATATGGCTTTACAAGTATGAATTATTTATGTCAACTTGAAGCCATTCAGAATATTACCAGGAAAACACTGTAATTTGCACAAACAATAGGGTTACATCTGTAGTCATAAATATTCATTGTTTGTCAATGCTCTTTGTAGATGATTAATAAATCATAATGAGGCTGATCCTGAGAAGGCAAAGGGCCAGCTGTACAAATACATCTGGTGGGATTTCCAAAGCCCCTGACTGACAGTGGTACCTGGGCCTGCCATGGCAGAGAAGGTGGTACTGGAATGTCACAAATTCAGCTCAGGGCTTGCAGGGATACCCTGTCACCTGCTCAGCTTTTGTTTTTTAGTGTAACTCCTGAATGGTCTCAAAGAATGTAATGAAATACAACATGTGGTTTTAAAATACTCTTAAATAAATATAGTCAAGCATAAGGAAGACAGATTCTGAGCCAGACATGTGCCTGCTTTACTTTGCATGATTGAATCAATTTAATATGCTTTGATATTGACTGGACATGTAACTGTGAGGGAGAACAAGGTGAGTTTCAAAGAGTGCCTTTAGAAAAAATAATGGATTTCACAGTCCTGGAGTTCACTGGATTTCCAACCTCCACTTTGTACCCTGAAATCCAGAGCACCACTACTGTAATAGTCAGTCTGGTTTCACGCTTTCTCACGTAAACTGTGAACATCTGATAGAGAAGTTAATGGAATAATAAACACAACCCATTTTAAAACAATTTATCAAGCATAACTTTTCCCAAAAAAAATTACCTTTTAGTAGTTCCCATAATTCAGCATCATTTAAATTACAGGCAGTGATTTAATTTAAGAGTTTCTCTCTCTGTAATTTATTTTAAACATAAGACTAACAGCCCTGTGTGAGTCCATTGGTTACACAATCAGTTGTCAACTACTTGCAGTATCTCTTCTTAAAATATAATAATGTGCAAAATTATGTTACCTTTTGTAACTTCAAGTCTATTTGTCTCAGGTAGATAACAGTTTATCTGAATTTTATCTTTAAAATCACTTGTTTAGTCTCATTATACACTTTCGTATAAGTAATTTGGGTCCAGTGGAACTAAGGCAGTTAGCAATTTTATGATTTGCGAAACACAAATTACAATCCTCTGAATTAAATTCAACTAAGCTTATGATTTCAGTTCTGGAAGAGATGGATTTAGTGCTAGACTCTGAGGAAAGATGTCTTTTCCACGTTGCCTTGAAGCTTGTCTGGCCTAATTCTGTGTCAGTGTCATAGCTGGAGGAATCTGGACTGAACATCTAGCTGCTGTGAAATCATCACAGAACTCCTAGTGAAGCAAAATCTCACTCTAAGGCTTTGGCATTGCACACTTAAAACATGATTCTCCATTGTCTTACGCCATGTGAAGCCACTTATCCCCACACAAAGTGGGAGACAAAGACATGCAACACATTATCGGCTTCCTTGGGTTGCAATTTCAAATTTAGCTTACACAAACTGTGAATGATCACACCAGCACCAGAGGAGAGCACAGTGGTGTAAATTTTAGCAACGTTTTTAAGCTGGTAATGAAAAGCTTGAGGAGCTGAGAAAGGATTAAAAGGGGGATGTGGCTATGCAAAATTCTTTCCTTGGCTCCAGAGCATTTATTACCAGCTGTAAAGTATTAATTAGGTTTGTATTCTAACATTTGAATTTGCTATAAAATTTGAAATGCAATTGTAGAACACAATCTATAGAGGGAAACTTCTGCCAGTAACAGAGAGATGACGTGCAGGAAAGAGTTCTGGCTAAACAGCAGATAGAAGACTGGAAGGATGGAAAAGGATACAAGAGCAAGGGGCCTTCAGCTCTCTCTTTGCTCCAAAAAATACATATTTTGGAGTTACAAGAGTCCTGCCCCTGCTTTGTCTGTCACTGGCACTGCCTCTTGCTCTGATCCCATGTCCAGGGAAAATATTTTGTTTGGCTAATCATGGAGAAAGTGTATAGTAAGTAGAAGTCCATAACAAGCACCCCTGTATCTTCTCACACACCCAGCCTCCCCCCAAAACCCAACAAGAGTGGAGGAGTAAGGAATAGTAATTAAGAGGTGTCAATAAAACACTGGAAGGCAAAGAGACAAACTCTATTAATGGAGTTGGAAGAGTAATGAAATACACACATTTTGTTACTATGGGCATTATCTTTTGACTTTTGAAGACTGTGATTTCAAGGAATGACAACCATTACTGTTTGTGCCAATTTTCAATTTTCCAAAATGCAAATTCAAATCTAAATTTATTTTGGGGGGTTTTTTTGTTTCTTTTTTTTTCTGATGGTGTAAAATTGGTAGTTACCTCCTCATGAATCACAGAATTAATCAGATTGGAAAAGACATCTGAGATCAGGAAGTCCAAGTTTTGACCAAACAGCACCTTGTCAACTAAACCAGAGCAATGAGTGCCACATCCAATCTTTCCTTAAACCCCTCCAGGGATGGGGGTTCCATTGCCTCTCCGGGCAGCCCCTTCCAAAGTCTAATCACCCTCTATGTGAAGAAATTACTCCTGATGGCCAACCTGAACTTCTCCTCATCTGTGGCAATCTAATTGCAAATCCTTTCCAATTTCCAAACAGAGAAATGATAACTACTCATAAACTGGGCTGAATTAGGTAATATTTATTCCAATTGTATATATGTGCTAAAACTGTGTAGGAAGCACACAAAGCTCTCCAGGGGGCTACTTCCTACCAGCATCCCAGATCATTCCCCCCTTTTTTTTTCTTTCTGAAGAAACAGTTGTGTTGGCAGTTGGCAGTAAAATGCAGATCTATTGAAAGATACTTTGAAAAGCCTCGGTTGGATTTATTATAAAGCAAGTTGGCAAAATGGGAAAAAGTAGGCTTCACATCTCATTTTTTTGAAAATGCTTCTCTGTGTTTTTCCTACTATCAACAATAAATAGAGTAGGTCTACCAACAAAACAAATGTCTGTAATCCCAAACCAAATAAGTCGTGGAAGTCGTGGCAACATGTACATGGAACTGTGAGGTGGTATCTACTCAGAGATCACTCTTTATCCTATGTTTAACATAGCAACAACTCTCCAGGCCATGTCAACTGGATTTGCAGAGGATACTAAATTAGGAAAGGTTGTGAATATTGAAGGAAGCAGAGATTAAATACCAGGCTGTTGAGAAGGCAGAAATACAAGCGTGAAATAGAATGAGATTCAAGTAGGACAAATTAAGGCTGATCCAACAAGGAGTATAATTTGAAAGAGCAATAATGTTCAGCTAAGTAAAAGTGGTATCAAATATTCTTGGAGAGCAGTGAGTTACTGTGTGAAAATCAAATCTGGAGAGGATAGAAAAGGTGGTAACTTATACTTGGATCATCTTCAGAGGCAGTGAAGAGATGAACGTTTTAAAGCATGCACGGCCTGCATGGGTTTAAATTCAACATACATGTATGATATGAAGTGGATTGGGGAGTGGTATGCACAAAATCAGCCTTCTAATGCATTGGAAATTCCAAAAACTCTGCATTCACCTCTAGCAAGGGATGAGATCGTGTTTCTCCCAGTTGTTTATACACATGGGAGAGAGCAAGTAGAGTATGGGCACATATATTCCACTGGATGAGCACAGACCTGAGCTTACCCTACTCGGGCTATTAATAGAATTACAGAAAGGATCACCAATATGCCTGGATATGAGGAGGATACACTGAGAGGATGTCTGGAAGGAGCCATGAGTCAAATAGGGTGATTTGTGATGCTCTACCTCCCCCCAGAGACTTCCCCCAATTCCTCATATCAAGCTAAAGAATTTTTGAACTTCTGGTGTCGTCACAGAAAACAGTGATATGGAATCTTGCATTTAAACCCTCTGTTACAATCAAATTTCAGCAAAAGTTAAGGAGGAAAGGGTTTTTTTCCGGAAAACAGCTTATAATGTGAAGTCCTCAATACAGTATTTCCCCAAGGTTCCCAAAGATATGCAGATGGATCCTCTCATTCGCTACAGTTCTTTGCACTGGACTGCTGGAAGACTTTCAAGGTCGACTCTATCCAAGGGAAAATTGTACGGGATTGTTGGGAATCCTCTTTTGGCACAAATCCTATCTAAAAGCTTCTATTTCATAGAGTGGCCTGGATTAGAAGAGATCTTAAAGATCATCTCATCCCAACACCCTGCCATGGGCAGGGACACCTTCCACTATCCCAGTTTGCTCCAAGCCCCTTCCGACCTGGCCTGGAACACTGCCAGGGATGGGGCAGCCACAGCTTCTCTGGGCAACTTGTGCCAGGGCCTCAGCACCCTCACAGGGAACAATTTCTTCCTCATATCCAATCTAAACCTGTGCTCTGTCAGCATGAAGCCATTCCCCCTTGTCCTGTCACTCCAGGCCCTCGTAGTTTCGTTGTATGGGAGAGTCACTCTCTGAACTTCCCATCAGCCATGAGTAAGTAGGAGGAAAGGCAGTGCCAGGACAGAGAGAACTTTTTTAGGGACCTCCCAGTTATGCTTATTCTACATGAATGACCTCTTTCAAAAAGGAAAAACCATGTTTGCTTTTCTTCCTTGATAGAGACAGAGGGGAGGAAGGTCTTTGGAATCTAGAAATGCTGAGGAATTCTCCATTACTTGCACTTTGAAATCAAGGCCATCTGCTTTTCTATAAATTTTTGTTTTAATTCAATGCTTCCTATGGATTTGTTGAAGAATTCATTTAATGACATTCTATAACTTGGGTAATAGAGGAAAGCAGGTTATATCAAAATTAAAAATGTATTTTGAAGGAAATGTTTGTAAAGAGGATAGATAAACAGTCTTCATGTCTGTTGCTGATACGGGTAAAAAAGAAGTAGGGGACTAAAATACCAACAGGAAATTTAGACTGGACATGAAAAAAACCCTTGGAACAGTAAATCCTTAGATCCTTCAAACAGATATGTGTAACGTCTGGGGAAAGCTCCATAACAAGCCTGTGGTATCTTCATCACTGAAGATTTTTAAGAACAGCTTAAAGAAATGCCTGGCAAATATGACACTGGGTATAGCTGGTCCTGCTCTGGAGCACAGTGAAGGAACGGGATATATTCTTCTAAGCATAATTCCTCCTTTTTATTTTTCCTGTAATGTCTATGACCTTTGTGGCCTGAAAACCATTTAAATTACTGCAAACTCTATCCATTTCTTTCTCCTGTTCAGAAAAGTATAAAATGCTGATAAATCGCATGTATTTTCCTCAAATCACTAATAAAAGAAATTTAAAATTTAAGTAATTCAAGTCAACAAATACTGGTAGTATGTGAGTAGAGGTGTGGTCACACATAAACGATTCTCTCATCATGTATCCACTCAGCTCATGTGAGCAAATACAACCATCTTATACCACCTCAGGAGCCACTGAAAACTTGTTCCTTATTAGATGAAAGAGGGTACTTAATATACAATGACTACCCCACAAAAATCCATTGCCCAGAATATAACCAGGAAATTGGGATGTGCCAGACCAACGGCTTCATGGAAGCCAACACCTTGGCACAAAGCCAAGGAGTTAAAGAGCCAACAACTCACAAAGGTATTTTTCACTTGTCCAGAGCAAGGCAATCCAACAGAGCTGCCAACCCTTGCGTTCCCATCGGAACAGTCCATCTTCCCATGACAAAAGCAGCAAACCCAACAGAGACCTGTGTCCTTGACCTGCAGCTGGGAAGGTGACATCCTGAGTCAGCAGACCTGTCGTCCTTGATACAAAAGGACAAAACAAGAGATGGCCTGCAGGCCTTACAGACAAGGAAATGTGCCTTCCAATAAGCCCAAATCCTAAATCAGTGATCAAAGGCATCGTGTCACTTGGTATTGGGGCCAGAATTGGTGCTAACACTACAAATTCTTGCAGCCAAGATACCATTCTAATGAAAGGATTGCTCAAATCCCTCAGAGCTCCATGGTCTAAACACAATCCTGAATACCCAGAGGTTCAAGCTTACTGATATTGGCCCAAAAATCTATCCAAATCAGCAGCTCACAAAACATTATCTGGCAACGGCTGAGGGAATAAAGGAAATGTCTGATGTCTCAGACATCAGCGCCTGCATCACCCGTTGCCTGAAATGCATCAATTCTCATGTTTGTAGAAATGCCCAACAACCTATAGGATTGTAACAGAACTATGATTATCTATTCATGGGAATAATAAGATGGAATCATTCCTTCAGAAACAAAGCAATTTCATTTATGTTCAAATAAGATTGAACATATTAGCAACAGATTAAGCATCTGGAATCTTTTAAATAATTCGACTAAATGTGCAACGTTATTAAGAAAATATGTGTGTTTTTTCTGTTGGGATTTATGTCTAATACTTATTTCCCCACAGATGACCTTCATCAGGCAGCAGGAGGAACAGCCAAAAGAAAACAGTTTGCTTATTTGCTCAAGAAATGAACTATTTGCTCAGTATTTTAAAAGAGGTGAAAATTAACACTGTGATAATCCTGCCAGGCATGGCCTGTGTGTGGTTGGTCAGCTGAACCCTGAGATCTGCTTTACAAAGGTCTGGAAGTGATACAACCCTGGCAGGTTCAAATGAGACTTGCCAGCTCAGTGCACTCAAACACGCCAAATTCTGAAGTCCAAATTTCCACCAATGCGCTTTGGGGCCTTCAGAGGCCCAGCAAGAAATTTCAGCTCCCATTTTCTTTACTACTTATCCCAGGACGTGGAACCTGGCATATCTAAGGGAGATTCTCCTCAGAGAAATTACACAAATACCACCCACATCCACCTGTTTCTCTTTTCTTGAATTATCCCACTGCCAGCACTCTCAGGGATGCCAGGTGGCTTTTCTTCATGAAAACAAGCTGTTCAGAGATGCTATTCTGCATGGATTTTCAGCCTTTGAATCCAGAATGTCCTCTGGGGACAAGGAGTGGGTGGGATATTTCCCCAGTGACCACAAAAGAAGCTGTGTCACAATTTCTAGCCCCATGGATTTCTTTTTCTCTAGAAATAACCCAGACATCATAAGGCCCCTTTGTCACAGAACTTCTGGAGTGCACATTTTTCCATTCTTTCCTTATTCTTCAGCTAGACAGATATTTCCTTTGTGCTGCCTCCCACCAGAAATCTTCTCTGCAGTGAGGAACAGGCATCTATCCATCAACGCCTCACAGCAAATCTATGGAAAATCTATGGATTATTTTGTCAACATCATTCCTTTCTTAGCATTCGTCTTCTAGAGTCCCACATGGAGCAAGTCCAGAGCAGGGACACCAAGGAGATCAGAGGGATGGAGCAGCGCTGCTATGAGGAAAGGCCAGGAGAGTTGGGATTGTTCAGCCTGGAAAAGAAAAGGCTTTGGGGTGACCTCATTGTCCCGTCCAGTGCCTGAAGGGATCCTACAGGAAAGATGGAGAAAGAGACTCTTGACAAGGGCCTGGAGTGACAGGACAAGGGGGAACAGATTCACACTGACAGAGAGCAGGTGTAGATTGGATATCAGGAACCAATTCTTCCCTGTGAGGGTGCTGAGGCCCTGGCACAGGTTTCCCTGAGAAGCTGTGGCTGCCCCATCCCTGGCAGCATCCAAGGCCAGGCTGGATGGGGCTCGGAGAAATGTGGGAGAGTGGAAGGTGTCCCTGCAGGGGGTTGGAACTGGCTGATCTTTAAGGTCCCTTCCCACCCAGGCCATCCTGTGATTCTGTGATTTCTCCATACACAGTACGTGGCTCCACCTTAAAGAATCCCCAGCACACACCTCATTCATATCAAATCCCATTTTATTTTAAGACATAGGCCACTGTTTCTTTTGGTAAAGGTCTTTGCTCCTTCTTTTGCCCAGTCTTCCAGTTCTACCCACAGAAGCACAGAATCACTGGTTCCACTACAGTACACTGGAATTCTGCTCCTATTTGGTATCACTGCTTCTCTTCACATGTTTATTTTGTTCACTTGCTTCCTGTTCAAACTTTCATCTTAGACTAGAATCTCTCATTGATAGAGATGGTAGTTTAGCATGGAGTTCTGTAAAAGATTCTGTTTATTTTCAAATTGTCTGTTAGAGTGACTCTTACTGGTGGTAGCAAGTCTATTCCTTTATCTTTTTGTAACCTGAGAGATCATAAGGATCAGTATAATGAAGAAAATGGACCAAAGAGTCCTTCTCAATCCAAAAAAAGAGTCAATAGGTCTGTTATGATCAGGTGGCAATGAAAAGTTAGGCTTCATAGGCATTTAAGCAAGATAAGGGCAATAAATCTTTTTTTCTCTCTCCAATGAAAGTTTCATTGCATTTCACAAAAAGAAAAGAAAAGGAGGAAGATATGTCCCAAATTAGGATGGAAAGCTAAAGTGTTTGTTTTCAAAAATGTTTTTAATTACTGTGAACCAAATGTTTTACGTCAACAACTTATAATATTTTGTTTTGATTTCTTCTATTTTTAAAACCCCTCTAACATAAATGCCATTTTGAAATAAGAAATAATTTAAAAACAACAGTTGGAAACTCCTCCCTCTATAAAAGTTGAACTGAAATATTTTATTAAAATCAAAACATGTTTTTTAAAATAACTGCAGCAAACCATATTTTAGTGGAGGGGAGTTTCAATGTACGGGGGCAATATACTGAGCAAAAATTGAGCATTTGCAAATAGAGATGTATTTTATCAAAAAAATTTTTTAAAGTTTTATCAGAATAGAAAAGTAATCTGTGCACCACCACAATGCCCATATTTGTATAGAGAAGCCTGGGAAAAACCCAGCAGAAAGTCTACTTCATGCAATAGTAATAAAATACTAAGAGTTATGGTTCTATCATAACTATATTAAGAAGAAACATCTTGCCAAAAGCTTGTAATTACAGAGAGAGGAAACATACAATGACAAAGCTGATCTCTAAGTTCCGTGGACTCAAAATTCTATATTATATTAAAAATAGTACTGCAAAGGCCTCACTATTGCTGCAATTCATTATCCTCTTCAGTAGAGGAGCCATAGAATCACAGAATGGTTTGGGTTGGAAGGGACCTTAAAGATCCAATCCCCAGCTGCAATCCCCTGCCATGGGCAGGGACACCTTCCACTACCGCAGGTTGCTCAGAGCCCCATCCAACCTGGCCTTGAACACTTCAGGGGATGGGGCCTGTCATTACAGTTATATTGCAAGCTATAGCCCTGTTTTGAGAGAATTCCTGTGTTTAACTCCAGTTATTTTAAATTTGTAGCTGCTTCATGCGCAATTCAATAATTTAGCACTCAATCTGTTAATGCAAGTCCTAACTGAGCTCAGAGAGTCCTGAACATTCAGTAGCTCACCTAAGATAAAGCTGTTTTCAATTTCAGCTCCAAAGGAGTACATTGGGACCAATCCTTTACCTGCAGGGATACACCGTGCTATTCCATAAGCGGATATGCAGAAAACTCCATTGTGTTGCTCTCATATTCCTCCCCATGTGTTACAATCCAGAAAAGCAAAGACATGGCAACTCCTCTGGCTGGTGCACTCGGTTTCTCGCATCCTTGGTATCAGATCCTGTTCTGCTACTGCCTGTGAGATTTTAACTCCTATTGGATTCCCCCCACACAGGAGGCTCGCTGCTATATAGACAGATAGCCATGGAATAATACTGCTCATCTGAAAGCAGGGCCTTAATTTTTATTTTTTCTGTTTTCATAGTTCGCAAAATCTGCAGCCTAAAGTAACAATTAACCCTCTGAAGAACCTCTGCTGCAGATCTCCTGCGCATCACAATAATTGATCCATTTCCTGACCTTTGGAAAAGAGTGCTGTGAACTATGATGTCATACCTCAGCTGAGGCAAAGCTTTAGGCCGTGCTTCTTAGTTTGATAACACTTGTATTAATAAAGAAATGTACCTTATGCCTAGTACTTGACATAGGAAAGGTGTAGAGTCAGCAAAATGTTAATTTTAATAGTTGTAATAATTTTTACAGTATCAGCTAGTTGCACATCAATCTGCCTAATCATCCCACTTCTGAACTGTACTACATTTGTTTCTGAGTCTTCCACACAGAACTGAGTAAAAGCTGAGCTCTAGGGCACGAGCCAGAGCCTTGGGCTGGCTAACACGCATGCAGAAGTGTTTGCTTTAGGCAAAGAAACACACAGAGTGCTCAGGCACAGTCCCCACAGCAGCACCACATCCTGAGGAAAAGGTGGGAAGGGATAGACAAGGATAAGAGGTATGTGGCCTTATAAAAATATAAGCATGACAAAGAAATTTGAGTACAATGAAGCCAGTGCCACACAGCCACCTTTCAGACCGCAGACACAGAATCATGAGGGTTGGAGGGGACCTCTGGAGATCATCCAGTCCAACCCCCCCGCCCAGAGAAGACACGACTGCCCCATCCCTGAAAGTGTCCAAGGCCAGGCTGGGTGGGGCTCTGAGCAACCTGGGATAGTGGAAGGTGGCCCTGTCCTTGTCAGGGGGGTTGGAACTGGCTGATCTTTAAAGTCCCTTCCAACCCAGGCCATTCTGTGATTCTGTGTTATCTAAAAGCAATAATTTAACAAAATAACATGATGCTTCTTAGCTATTCACATGACTTCAAGAAACAGGTTTTTTTTTTAAAGTATTAGATATTCTGAGGTATGTAATAAAACTTCAAGGGTCATAAAACTGGGAATTTACTGGCAGATTTTGAAGATGTTGAATGTTCATGGAAAGATTAGGGTATGCTTTGGGTGTCATGTTGCTGCTGACCCAGCAGCCTATTCCAGCACACCGTCTTTAACAGTGTGTTAAAGTGGGTCACAGGGGGTCACAGGAATGGTACAGGTGACTTAGTGCTCCTTGTCCAATACACTCCCCTCTTCCTTCCAGACTTGAACCTGGGCCACGACTCTTACAGAGTCCTGGGAATGGGACCAGGTCACTGGAGTTCTTCCTTTCAACCCAAAGTCTGGAACAGAAAGCTCATTTTGTGAGTGTGTTTCATCGTTGTACTGGTGTTACTCTGCATTTCAACCTGATTTTGTGTGTGTGTTTCAGATGATACTTCTAAAAGGCTTCTTGCGAAAAGACCCAGACTGACCTAAGGAGGTGACCCCAATGAGATGAACTGCTGGGAGACATGGAGGTCCCTTGTGCTTTAGGAATACAGGTGAAGGAAATACCGCTGTCACCTCAAATCAGAGTTGCAGAGTAGGGAAATTTCACTCCAGTTTCTTTCTCTCAGCCTGCATTCACAAACCTGGGCAAAGCAGAAATTAGCTCACAGACTGATGGAACTTTAGCTCCTTACACTTGAAGTTCAATACTCAGATAACCACATACTCCCCTGAGTTATGGACAGTGGGAAAAGACCTCCGACACTTTTCCACATGTGGGCCAAAAGTCAGTATCGTATTTCTAAATACACCTGAATTTGTTCTAAAAATGTTCACTCTTTCTACTTTAATAAAGGGAAGTAGCACACAAGAAATTCAAATTATTCTCTAATGTTTCTTTCACACTGAAAAAAAACCTGGGCCATGCATTCTCTGTTTCCCATATCTGTCTTCCATTTTGCCAAAAGCTGCTTTCAAAATCTTTATCTTTGTTACTGCAGCAGCCAACTGCAGGCAGGAAAGCACGTAAAATTGGTTTCCATTTTCTTTGTGACTATATACCAAAAGAGAATAGAAAATTATTTGGGTTTGGGGGTTTTTTTGGCATTTTCATGCCAAAATACATCACTTAAGAATTTCATTTAGTTTTCAAACGCATCAGGGCTTGGGAGGAAATTTCAGTTATTCCAACTTATCATAAATTTGGTTTGGCTAAGAGCTGAAACTACAGTTGAATGCTGCTGAATATAGAGTTAGAGTTGGTCTATGTTTCTCCTTGAGTGTTTGAAAGCAGTAGCAAAAGTGAAAATATAATTAGAATTAAAGAAGGTTCTCAGTTTTTGTTTAAAACTGTTTTATCCTGCTAGGAAAAATAAATCTCCAGATCTCAAGTACGTATATTTTTTATGCTGACAGATTGAATGTTTCTCTATTTCCTTCTAAAGGCAAAACCTCTTTCTGACCCTTGAATTTCCATTCCATTGATTATAAATTAGGAGAAAGAAACAATTATTCTCTCCCAAGAAAGTTGCTGTGTGGAAAGAGGCAGGGCAAGACCTTTTGGGATAACAGGCATGGACCATCAAAACAGTTACCTAAAATAGAAGCATCTTAGTGCAGCAGTCACTGCAAGGAGCTGCTTAATGGTACTGGAAATCTCCCAGTCCCACAGTTCAGATCCAGGTCCAGGTGCTCTATGGCACCCAGGTGCCCATCTGATGCTACAGCCACATAAAGCAATTAGCAGGACAAAAACAGCAGAAATGTGAAACTTTCCTATGCCCTTAAGATCAGCAGAAATAAAGTTCCCCATAAAACACTGGATCCTCCCTCACAAGGAAGTGAAGGACATGATTTCATAATAGATGTATTTACTGTTGGTGAATGTAAGAAAAACCTGTCAGTCATTGACCATATTTTGTGACACTGATTCAATATATTCCAGAAATGTTGACATATCCTAATATATATTGAAGTACTGAAGTATGTATTGCCTGCAATTAGTGTGACTGAACAGAGCAAAGGCCACATTTATTAAAAAACAGGTCCTGGTACAGAAAACCACAAAGGGTTACCACAATCAGATAGTGAGACTGCAGTTCGCAGTCTAGGTACCAGTAACCAAACATATTTGCTCACTTTATAAGAACACTAGAAAAGAGCGGCCCACACACAAAATAAGCACAGAAATGAGCTAGAAAAATGCACTAAAGGACAAATTAATACACATTCAAATCCAATATTTCAATCTCGTAAACCTCTCCTTCTACTTTAATTTAATGCATTGAGAAACAATGGTTCAACTGATGTTGTTTTCTAATTTTCCAGGATTATGTATGACAGTCTTGTCCCTTCACAGAGAATTACTGATGTATCTGTATTTGGCAAATGCCTGCTAGTTGGACACAAATATAAATTTATCATCAAAATGCACCGTGTGGATCAGAAACATCTTTTGTGGGGTTTTGGACTGGTAACTGCACTACTTGCTTGACTGGACTTTTATCAGTGAAAGGGTTAATATGGGCAGTAGCAGTTTAATTAGGAAACAAACTAAAATGTTTAATACAAGATATTATAATATTCTACTTGTCCTGGGTTGCAGTGTATTCTATTACCATCTTCAGGAGCTGTTAAAACTAGGTGGGGCTGTGTCCCCTGCGTCCTCTCTCTGGACTATCTTCTGTTAATAGGCCAGCTGTCAAAACCGGGTGGGGCAGCGTTCCTTATCTCTCCCATGACCCATCCTCCCTCTAGGGGGGATATCTCCTGTTAATGGGCCATCTAGTCTCACCACATTGACTGATAAAATTACATCCTCCCATTGTGAGATGCTCTGCCCAGAGGGAGGGACCAAGCATCCCATCCTGGATATAAGCTAAGACTTCGAACACCAGAAGCAGCCCTTACCTACTGGATTCCCAGAGGACAAGAGCTACCACTGGACCTTCAGGTGAAGACCAGACCTTTTCTACAGGATCACTGCTTCAACAGGACCATCTTCAGCAGAACTCTGGAGGACTGCAGCCACTATTTTATTGGACTGCTACCAACACCCTGACTGACAGGGTGTCAGGTTGTATCCTGACTCTGTCAGTGGTTTCTTTTTTTGTACTATTGCATTTATTTTAGTTTTTCCTATTAAATTGTACTTCTGACTTGGAGTTTCTCACTGGTTTTGCTTTCAAACCAGCACACTACTAGCAAGGGATCAAAATTCAAAGTCTTCTCTCTAACATGCATAAAAAGCCTCTGGAAATTCAGAGTCATGGGATTTTAAATTTTGTTTGGAGTTTTTATAAAGAAAACTGCTGCAGGGTGTTGTTGTGACCCAAGGGCAGGACCCAACACTTGGCATCGTTCAACCTCTGTTAGACCTTGTGAATTACTCCAGATTTACGCTGTAGAGATCAAGGTCTTGTTCAGAAGTGGTGGCTCATATAAGTCAGGAACAGGCTGGGAGCATTAGAATTATTGGGACAATTCCAGTTTGCAGGCATCTATGTTGTCTATGATGATAGGAACCTGCAAGTTTAGGAAAGCCAGTAACCTCACGTAATTCCAACCTTCATTCCTAATGGAGTTTATGTTCAGCAGAGAGCTCTGTGGTGAAGTGATCACAGTTCTGAACAGCAGAGTGAGGCTAAAGACAAAATGCTTAAGCAGAACCATACTAAGTATGTGTTGGAGTATGTGTAAAATACAAACTCCGTTTGCCAGAAGCAGGGATCTGGAGGCAGCATTGACATTCAGACCAGCACATGGAGGCTGCTACAACAGCAGGAATGCTCTCAACCTCAGGGAAACAAATTAGTAGCTAAAAACCAGGATCTGTCTATGTTCCTTCTAACATAAGTTTACTCCAGCTACCCGGCATGAGGTTGTGCAAAACAGTCTTGAATACTTGTCACCTGAGGCTCAGTTCTCACTGAAATCATCCACAGACTTAAAGGAGATTAAAGGAAGTGTTTCTCCCAATATTAAATGAAAACTTCTTACTTACAGAAAGCAAGAGGCAGATTAAGTCATGAGTGAAATTCCTCCTATTTTCATCATAATTTTCTGCTGTTAAATTCACAATAACACCAGGAAATTAGAGTTGTATGAAAGCACACTGTTGTTTCTGAAAACAACATCTTGAAGTTGCACCTGACTACAGATTTGTCATGTTTTGGCTCATTTATACTTTGTCTTTCAATCTTCTTTTCATCACCTCTACCTCTAAGCCAAATTCTTGTCCTTGCTTCTGCTACAGTTATTACATAAATCTCCACTTCTCATTCTAAGTTTAATGATTCCCGTGGCTATAACCTCCCCAAGTCCCTCTTCTTTCAATTATAAACAAATCCAAAAAGTTATTATCAGACATCTCTCCAAACAGACAGGAACGTATGAACAGGTACAAATCCAGCAAGCAGGGGCTCTCCAGTGGCATTGCTCAGTGAAATTCCTGTGTTCACTGCTCATGCAGAACACGGGAACACCTCTGCAGCTCCACATAATCAAAGAGCACTGTGCTATATCCCACAGATCCCTGCCTTATTGGCAGCATCTTAGACAGTTTCAGGCCCAGCACCAAATTTCTCCACGAGTTTGCCCTTCTCGTCCAGGTCACAACACAATAACAGTCCTTCATTAAACTTTATAAGGGTGGGTCTTATCACCTTCCCAAAAGTAGAAACAGATCACTTGTGCTACTCAAGATTTCCCTACAGTTACGTACAAGAAAAAGAGGTTTATTTCTATTTACCAATCATTACTGGCTGCAGAGTAGCACAGCAAAAGTAATTATCTCTTCCTAAAGAAAATCTGACTAAGGAGGGGTGTCCTGGTCAAATCTTAGCACAGAGTCATGGAGCAACCATTGCAAGTCACCATCACTAATTACGAGCTCATGCAGAGCTTCAGACTCAGCAAGATGAACAAATTTCTGCAGCCCAAAAAAGAATTATGTGTAGGTAGGACATCTGTCCTTCTCCTCTGCCTTCAATAACAGGAGGAAAATCAGCACTGCTTACATCCCCCCATGTATCATTAATATTGATAATGGAAGCCAGCAGGGTACACAGGAAAAATAAAGGGTTTTTTAAGAAGATAGGCACATCTGAGAAGACTTAAAGTACAGCAGCCCCAGCTGCAACCTACACATGCTACAACTTCTCTGGGCACCCTATTCTGGTGCCTCAGCACCCTCACAGGGAAGAATTTCTTCCTAATGTCCAATCTAAATCTGGTCTGTGTCAGTTCGAAGCCTTGTCCTGTCACTCCAGGACCCTGTGAACATTCTGTCTCCATCATTCTGGGTTCCCTTCAGGTACTGGAAGGGCACAATTTAGAAGAAAACATTCCAATTTTCATTTGTGTGGTTATTATGAGACAAAATAGACTTGCAGCATACAAATATGCAAGCCAAATTCCTAGGAACCCATAAAGGTATCGCATTTATTGTGCTTTGAGATACAAAGAGACACTGGGTGTTTCAGAAAAGAATAAACACCCATCAGTAATATTTTTCTATCCTGAAAAGCCATATATTCAGCTTTACTGAACAGTAAATGCAGGTTTAAATATTCAGCCTTAGAATGCAGTATAAATCAAGATTACTTTAAATTTCTGAGGCCCCGACATAGTTTTCAAGCCTGGAACATGCAGTCATTCAGTGAGAAAACATCAATGCTACAAACCCTTGTATTAACACTGCCAAGCTTTTCCAAGTGTACAATCACCCAAAGGAGATTTCAGAACAGAAATGGAAAACAAGGCTCATGATATCAGGCATTCCTTGTCTTCTTTTAGTGCTCACTACTGTGATCTAAATGGAAGATGATCCTCACCAACTTGTTCATTAATGTCCATGTGCAGAAAAAGGTAATTATGCACTTCAAGATAATTCACTGCCAGCTTACTTTTCACATAAAATCTTTTAAAATATAGACATACAATATTAATAAGGAGAACTATTTCTACCCTTCTTCTTCTGAAAAACTCCACATTCTCATAAACAGTCCTATAAAGTAAGGCCGTTGAGTAAAAAGCTTACTTAACTAACTTTTAAAGGAAAATCTGGAATCGATACACTTGAAATCAAATGCATATTGATTGTGCCATTTTCCTCTTCAAAAATAAACTGTCTCAGTAAATTACACAAAGCTCTCAAGTCCTGACACAATCCTTATGACTCACAGATCTTATTCCTTCTATATCCTGTTAATTTTACTGCTGTGACTGGCCTCAGTTAGCAAGATTAGTACTGGTGGTAAAATCATGTACATGCAAAAGCTTATGAAAAACTTCAAGTCTTAACATTCTTTGTTCATAACCTTTTTTATTTTTTTATCAAAACCTCCAAAGGTTCTACCAGCTGTACAATCACCATCTCTAACAGCCTGTTTCTAAGTCAGATGAAATAAACCAACAATCCTCCACTTTGACAGACTTTGGCCACCAAGTAATGTCTATTGAGCACTTAAGGCAAAGCCAGTAACTTCTAATATACGGATAATGATGGGTTTGAGATGTTGAAAACTCCTTATAGATATCTAATTTTAATGCTGTGATAAATACAGATGCTATGAGTCTGCTTTCCAGGATAAAGCTTTCCTTAATGCTCTCTCAAGCCAGGACTTTGTCTTGCAAGCTTTCCATTTGTAGCTCTCCCTTTGACTCCAGTAAGGGCTCTGGAGAAAGGAATTGCATAATCAGGCCCTTAATCAAATTTATTAAAACCCTGATGATATACAGCCCCATTAAGGAATACCTCTCCGTTCCATAAGAGCTTTTTACGTTCCCTATAAAACACTTTCCTCCTCACCACATAAAACTTAGTGTGTGCGTTGCTGTCTGTCAGTATGAAGTACAAGCCCTAGAAATGAAAATGGGACAATTAAATCTACAAACTGTGGCTGATTTATTAATGAAAAATAATGCTAATTGGCTTAAGAACTTTCGAGCAACTTTCAATCCTGTTATTATCAGGTTGTGAAAACCACGGTGATATTGTGATATTCCAGTTTCTAAAAGTAGAATCTTTCTTATCATATTTGCTGGTCCAGTACTTCCCTCAAGTGGTAAATATATTTTGACCTGTTTTGAATTTTCCTCTATGACATTAAACAGTAAAAACACATACTATGCTTCCTAATCATCTTGCATTTTGTGTTGGTATAGAGTCAACTCTTTTCTTCTTGCTGGTCTTTGTTTCAACTGCTTTGTTTCAATGCAAGGCCTTTTAACTGTGTCAGCCACAGACCTACACATTAACCATTACCAGCGTATCTCTTTCAGATACATATGGCACATTCCAGAGCACAACATCCCTGCTTGGGATGACAACTTCTTGTCCTTCAAAGGCTGATACTCAGACAAACACAGTTTAAAATATTTGTTAACAGCTGGGATTTAGGGACTGTATTTAGCTCTTCTCACCCTGCATCTAAAGACCTTTAAAAGTAAAAGAAAGACATTTACATACAGGGAGAAGTTAAGCATAAAGTCATCAGGATGGTTATGGGGATATAGGTCTACCTAGAAGGAAAGGCTTAAAGAAATGAACTTGTTCAGCCTTAAAAAACCAGTGCTGAAGATGCAATTGCTGTAGAAAACTGTCTAGGAGGAGGGTGTAGGGAAGACAGAGCCAGAATTCTCTTGGAAGTGCAGAGTGACGAGTTGAGAAGCAACAGATGCAAGTTGCAACAGGGGAAATTCCAGTCAGGTATCAAAGACCACAGAAGCGCCTCACAATGAGGTCAGGCCAACATTGCAGCATGTTCCTCAGAAAGGCTGGGAATCTCCATCCTTGGGAACTGTAAAAATGTGAGTGAACAAGGCCTTAAACAAATTGTTCCAAAGTTGCCCTTGCTTTGATCAGGGGAGTGGACTGGAAGGTTTCCAGAGATCTTGCCTAACCTATATTATCCTTCAGCTCTGATTAGTTTTAGTGCCGTAACTAGATTACCTTTAAAATCAGTCCTACTGAACAGTGCCCACACTTCTCCATTCCTTTTTCTTCTCTATGTGCACCTACAGTTTCTTTGGGATTCTTTGGTTTGGTTTTTTGTTAATTTTTGTTCTTTTTTTTCACTTTTTAAAAAATTTCCTTTGCAAAATTTCGTTCAAACCAGACTTTAATATTTATTGCTTAATCATGCTCTCATTCTTTCTCCCAAGGTATAGTTTTCTTTGCTGAACAATCTCTTTTGATCCACTGTATTTTAGTATTCTAAGTGCTTTTAAAATCCTCCTTAAAGGAAATTATCACTACACGAGCTCAGTGATCTTATTAATTAATTCATATTAAATCCTTCTATATGAGCGTTTTCTGTGTGTTTTTATAAGCTGAACTTCAAGAAAACTGAAGCCTTGCCTACATTTAGACCCTGATCACATCAGATTTGTTAGTTTTGAAAAGAACTTTCCTTAATTTCTCAGTATTGTTACTAAAATTAAAAACCTCAACTATAGCCTGAAGGAACTTCAGCCTACTGTTTAATTTTAGCTGAAACAACTCGCAGCTATATGACTTTTTGTCAACTTGTTGGTTTAAAAGATTTTTAAGATTTCCTTCAACTGACATAGCCAGTTATTGTCAATTGCAGACAGACACTTCAGTGCATGAGGTTCTTGTTTGAGATTTAGAGAAAGAGGGACACAAAAGAACCAGAGGTACTTTTGCCTTAACAGGTAAGGCAAAGAAAATTAACAAGGTAAACAACAATAGCAACAATCCAGTAAATAAAGCTAAGCTAAATAAAAATGTAAAATGCTGTAACTTGAATAATTTTAGATGAAAATTAGTATTACTAGCTACTGGTTTATTACAGATGGTAATTGATACAATTCTTTCCCCACTTAATCAGCTTTATATAATATTGTCATGTCGTGACAAAGAAACCGTTGTGCAATAGGTTCCTGGAATAACATTATTTCTGTATCTTTTCCCTTTTTCAAAGCATCAGACTATGTCTTTCCTGATCCTGTCTGTACTTATGAAGGCATACATAAACCTTAGCTCTTTGTTCACCTTTTGCAAAGATGCTTAAGTTCTTTTGAAAGCATAGCCATATATAAAATTAAAAAGAATTTAATTCAATTTATCCCCTGGCCTGCATTCCTGACATCTGTAATTGGTGTTGTACCTCAAGCCTGTGAATCAGTGAGCAGCATCCCTTCCTGAGAGCAGGCCAAACAGACACCCTCTGAGACTGCAGGAGGAATGTGCCACCTCTTAAGCCACCTGTGCTGAATACCTGTTCTCCACCAGCATCAGCACAGTGGAATCCGGTAGTGACTCCAGGTTTCTCTTCCTAATAAAACTGCAGCCAACACACTTGTCTGGCTTGGCAGGGAAATACTGTGGTATGTGGTATGGACCCCAATTATTTTTCAGCTGAAATAGAGCATAATCCTTAGTGAGTTTCATTGCTAAATTAATGCACTGGGCCATTCCTAAGGGCTGTTTCACATTTAGCTTGAGCTCATGCAGAATGGCTCTGTCTCTGAACAAAGCTCCAGGAGCAAAATGGGAAAAGTGGAGAAACCTGCTTGCTGTAAACTTGGGAGTCTCCAGGTTTTCAGTGTAGCCTTGCCAGGGTTCCTTGTTTAAGTTTCATTTGTCTGGCTGGATTTTATTTTGTTTGCCTGAAATATCTACTTCCTCTACTTTCACCAAGAGCCATGCAGGGATTTAAAACAGTGTCCTAACCTCAGTATGGTCATTTTTCCTTCCAAACCCTTCTGAATGCAGCTGCTTACCCATTTCCCATCCAAACTGATCTTGCCATTAGGTATCATACAAAGGATGATAATTCTCTTTGCCAACAGTCAGGAGCTTCTCCCAGTCCTGACTGCTCTGCTGAACATCTAGGAAGCATGAATGTGAAGAGCTCTGCTAATGCCTCATATACTTTTGGGCGTACCTGGTAGGGAATATAAGTTAGAATTGCTGTGTACCACTAACACATTGACTACCTAAGGTCCTTCTGACTGATTTCTTCCAGGATGTCATAAATGCTGCTTCCAAAAACCAAAATATTTACACAGATGGAAGTGACTCATCTCGTCAGACTTAACACTGCAGGCAATGCAATTGAATGTGCAAATGAAACGCATTCAAACACCACGTCCCATTACCTTGGTCCTCCTGCAATGAGTGCCTCAAAACTCAGATATAACAGACTCAAGAGAGTGACAGCAGGATCCTAGAATCATGGAATGGTTTGGGTTGGGAGGGACCTCAAAGATCATCTCGTTCCAACCCCCTGCCATGGGCAGGGACACCTTCCACCAGACCAGGTTGCTCAGAGCCCCATCCAACCCAATCTTAAGCATTTCCAGGGATGGGGCATCTACAGCAAATTTTCTTCACTCTTCACTACTTACAGAGCTATGGGTTTTGAACAGTTCACTCTGCATTGCTTGTGGCCTTATGTTTCCTAAGTTCTGTAAATTGTTCATAATTACTACTTTTCTCAAAAGCCTGTGATTATTTTTATTCTGTCATGATATGTTTTTCTGTCCTTAGATTTGAACCCTGCTTCTAATTCAGCATTGGTCAGGCTGGCAATGCTTGAGCTCCCATGTAACCCCATTTAGACCATCTCTTATCATTTAGTACAAACCTAGGAAAATACACTTTTTTAGAAAATAATCCAAATGTAATTTTTAAATTATGCTTTAGATGTACACTTTGTTATCCAATCTTAGCAATTCTGGAAGCAATTGTGTCCTTTTTTTCTTCTTCAGACTGTTAAAAATCTAGTTAAATTTTTGCTTGACTTCATTTTTTCTGGTTCAGTTTTTGTCTCTCTGAATCTGCTCTACATTTTCCTTTTCGTGAAGAGAAACTAACCAGAAAAAATTGTCTTTAAAGTCTGGGTTATTCCCTGACTTAGCACTTAGAGGGAAAAAGGCCTAATTATATATTGGAATAAATGAAAGTAGGTGGAAAGTTTGCTTTTCAGTACGGGACCCTTCTAAATCCTGAAGAACAAAGTGGCAGAACCCAGCCATGACACATTTGTTTCCATAACTGAGCAAGCCTGAGGGAGGAATATCCAAGAAACAAATATATTTTGTTATATTTTGATATATTTAATTATATAATTGGGAAACAACAATTTTTCAAGAACAGAACTTATCTACATTCTAAAGCTTAAAACTCGCACAAAATGAACAGATCACCCTGCACAGTTTCCCACACTCAATATATTATATTTCTTCGAGGAGGATATTCCCAAATCTGTAAAACCTTTTTGAAAAATTGAAAAAATAATGGATGATGGAAAATCATGACATGAAGGACAGCAGAGAAGGATGGGCCATGAAGCACCGAACAACAGTGCATAGAAGGCACTGTAGCTGCATTGCCAAATCAGCTACTTAAAAATCAGATGTTTTCTCTTTTTCTTTGAAATGAAAATTCTTATACACACTTTCCTAGTCAGTCACAGTGAAAGATAGTGATTAATAACTTATTAAATATATGATATTCCCCCTGTGGAATAGACTGTGGGTTTACTGAAGTACACTACATTTCCCTTCCATAGGGAATCCATTATATCATTAATCAAACACACAACTTTAGACGGCGTGGTTATTAATCTGCCTTTAGTAAACCCAAGTTACATTTTGTCCCATTGCTCGAGTACTTCTAGAAAGGCTCAAACCATATTTTCTTTCAAAACATGCGTATTGTGGTCAAACCAATTTGTCTGCACTTGTTTGAATCATCTTTCCTGCATTTCACAGAATTGCACAAGAACTAGAGTTGGAAGAGACCTCTGGAGATCATCTTAATCCAATATCCTGCTTAGAGCAGGGTCACTTAGAGCAGGTTTCTCTGGCCTCTGTCCAGTCAGGCTTTATTTATCTCTAAAAATGTAGACTCCACAAAATATGTGGGCAAATTACAACCATAGAATTACAGAATGGTTTTAATTGGAAGAAACCTTAAATCTCACCTCATCCCAACCCCCTGCCATGGGCAGGGGCACCTTCCACTAGCCCAGGTTGCTCAGAGCCCCATCCAGCCTGGCCTGGAACACTGACAGGGATGGGGCAGCCTCAGCATCTCTGGGCAACCTGTGCCAGGGCCTCAGCACCCTCACAGAGAAGAATTTCTTCCTAACATCCAATCTAAACCTGCTCTCTGTCAGTGTGAAGCCATTCCCCATGTCCTGTCACTCCAGGCCCATATCAAGAGTCTCTCTCCATCTTTACTGCGGGCTCCCTTCAGGCACTGCAAGGCCACAATGAGGTCACCCCAGATCCTCCTCTTTTCCAGGTAGAACAATCCCAACGCTGCCAGTCTTTCCTCACAGCAGAGCTGCTCCATCCCGCTGATCACCTTGGCGTCAAGTTCATATACTACATGAAACACCACAGTGTGAAGGAGCTTCCAAAAACAATGCCATTGTATCCCTAAATCAAGTGAATCACAAAAATCAGCAGATCAGCAGGCAAGTGTTTTTCAATCAAGCATGGTAGTAGCTGCAAATACTGAGCAGTTCAAACAGAGTTCCTTAGCTTTTTAATCTTGGAGTTTGTGGAATTTCAATCTTCATGGGATAGACGTCCAAAGGAATGGAATGTAAATGCAGTTTATTTCTTTAGAATTACAGACAGGATTGCAGTATTCATCAAATAAAAGATTTTTGGCAACTAACTTAACTGACTGTTGTTTCCACAGCCAATTTCTGTAAATTCTGTCCTAAATCTGGTCTTCTGTTGGAAATAAATAGCATGAAATTTACCCTATAAATGCGCTCAACAGAAGGTAAAAAATATACTCCAAGATACAAGAATTTGTCCCCAGCACACAGGAAAGGGAGAATACTCTAATTGTTTTCTTTCTAGTTTTTCCAGTGCAGTAGATCAAAACCCAGCAGACTTCTGGAGATTTGTTTTTCAGCCTGAAACTTTGCTGTGGCCCTCTAACCTGTTATTACAGCCTTTGACAGGGTACAGTGCAAGTCAGTAAGTGCAGACTTAAGGACTTTATTACTTACTCAGGCAGAACTCCTCTTAATTTCAAGTACTGATGAATACAACCTATAGAAATTAGTCTTTCCACCGCATTTAATAGGAAAAAGACCTGCATCATCTTGAATGCTGTCAATAAGAAGCTTAGGCCTCGATTCAGAAAAAGCATTTAATTGTATCTGTATCCAGGACGCTGAAGCCTGTGCTTAACTTTAATCATGTGCTTGGGTCAGAGTCCACGATTAAACAACGCAAGCTCTAGCACCGCCCTAGAAAGAATGCTCCCTTCAGCCAAAATCTTAACAAGTAACACAAATAAGAGCAGTAAACAGCAGCTCTGCCTTCTCTTGTTTCTAGGTTCAAAACTCTTTTCTGACAAAAAACACTATTTTTTAATAATTTTTATTTAGCAGAAAGAATCTCACAAGCGTAAGACACTGTCTTCTTAAAATTGTTGTTCTCATCTGCACTATTCAGCCACCAACAGTTGAATAAAAAAGTATCCAATATTCCTAATTAAACACCTTTTAGCTGTCTAGGCAAAAAAAAAATTTTCTTTTGGGAAAGATAAGCTGTGATTTCATTTACTTATAACTCTGAAGAAGAAGAATGCAAGATAGAGGAACAGGCTGATGTTATTGCAAGTTGATCTCTGTCATCTCTGTAAGGACACCAAGACCAGGGAAGGGCCTTGACAAAAGGAGAAAGAACAATCTCGTATCCATCCTCACAGAAAGGACAAAATAGTAATTAAAGAATCAGCCTCACTTTGGTCTCTTGGAAAGTGAAGAAACTCATTCTGAGCACATAAGGAGAAGCTGGTATTTGTGAAGAGTCATTCTGGATTTACCAAAGGTGGATCATTATCTGCACCAACCTGGCTGCTTTCTGTGGGGAAAATGACTGAACCTGTGGGCTAGAGGAGACTTGTCCATGCCATTTGCCTTGCCTTCAGCAAAAGGTGAGTTCCATGGTCTGGCTCAGAGGGTGTTAGCCAATAAGTGTGCCTGGAAACCTGTAACAGCTGGAGTACTGCTGCGGTCATCCTAGAACTGCCCCGCTTTGCAGAAGGACCAGGAGGAGGTGATGGAATGCTTGCTCCTGCAAGATAACATCAGGTTGGGGTGGGACCAAGAGATGGTCAGTTTGCTTAAGTACATGGCTGCCATCCAGAGAGAGCTGGACTGACTGAAGAAACAGGTCTCTTCTAACCTCCTGAACTTCATCAAAAGCAAATGCCTTTGAAACACAAAACTCCTTGCAGGAGAGTTGACTCTACTGAAAAGGCCCTTTGGTGTCTGCAGACAAGATGAACAAGAACCAGGAGCGTGCCCTGGCAATGAAGTCCAACAGTGTGGGAACTTCTGGTTGGTTTTAGGACGGTCGGGACGGCTATAGACGAGAGATCTCTGTGGTTAGGTCTCAGAGTGTGTAGTTTATTTATGAAGGGCGTGGATGTAGGGGGCCTGCTTGGAGCTGCCAGCTGCAGCTCGAAGCAGGCCAGAAAAATAAGAGAGCAAGAGAAGCAAAGGTAAGGGCAAGAGAGAGTAAGGGCAAGAAGAAGTAGGAGAAGTAGAGGAAGTCGTAAATGGAGAGGGAAAAGAGGGAAAAGAGAGCGAGGTTCTCGTTTACAATACAATAAAGCTTCTTCTGTGTTGAATATTCTAATTTCCACTAACCAATCTAGTACAAGATACAAATCCTATAGTATTTACATACAGCCTATAAGAATTGTTACATTACCATACTGCATTACATTTTAGACTCTAGAAACTCCTCTTTGGACCCCTGCTGCCAAGCTAGTAGGGTCTGCTCTGACCCGTGGAGCTGTCAGCAAGCAGAGGGTATTGTTCAATCAGAGAGAGGATTACCTTCTGCCGGCCATACCATTGTTATCCAGTTGTTCAGTAACTAAGGCTTGGTACCTCAAAGCTTGCTTTCATTTCAATCTCACTTATAGTTTCCCTATTCTCAGCATCTTTTGCCAGGCAATGATATTTATAAGGCTTTCCTGTTTCATCTTCCCCAACACAACAGCACCCTGGGCTGTGTCAATGAGTGGATTCAGGGAAGTGATTACCTCGGCTTTTCAGCACTCATTAGCCTGCATCTAAAATATTGTTTTGGGCCTTCCAGTAGAAAAATAAATGGCACTACTTATGTGAGTCAAGGGCAGAGAAGTTGTCCAAGGAAGAGAAACTGAGGAACAAGGCTTGCTCAGCACAGTTAAGGAGCTCATCAAAAGACAGGGCCAGGCTCTTCACAGTGGTTAATGCTGGAAGTACAAGAGACAACGGACTTAAACTGAAAGCAGAGAGGTTCAGGCTGGGTATTTTGAGAAGCTTTTACACAATGAGGACAGTCAGGGCGTGTCCAGAAAGATGCTACCATCTCCATTATTGGAGATGTCCATAACCTGACCGGGTAATATCCTGAGTAACACAGTTTGAGATCACACCTTTGGACAGGAGTGCGATGGGTAGTCATTTGGACTAGACAAAATCCCGACAGCCTTCCCAACTTGGAATATTCTACTGTAGTACATTTTTAAGCATTTTATTACTTCATATTGAGAGTGTAGGAAGAGCTATTTCTTACTGAAGTCTGCCTGGAATATAATTGTAAACACAGGAGCACAGCACTATGGCCATACCTTGGGTTCATCTGTCTGATACAAACAAGGAAATCCCACTGTAGATTTTCAGAGGAACAGGGAGCAAGTGGGACATTTTTAGCTGCATTTCTTATACTACTCCATACAAAGATAACCAAATTCCAAGATAGCAACAGTGAGGAGGTTTGAGCACATGCCAGGTACTCTATAATCAAAGAATGCACATATCTAAATAACACATTGAAAGACCATGTCAACACTCTTTTGAGGACATACATTCTGCTTATGAATATTCTGGTATGAAACTTCCATAACCTAGAAATCAAATAAACATTAAAAGAATCAGAATTATAACGAATATAGGTACAAAAAAGAGGATGAAATGTCTGTATAAGATTACAACCATAAGTATCCTCATTCATCTTCAGCCATTCTTTTATTTTCATTCAGTCATTTTTTATTTTCATAAGGTAATGATGCAAGAAATAAGTTGAAAAGAAAAAAACAATCATTTATTACATATTCATCTCCTTATCCCGCATGCTTACAAAGATATTTCTCAAAGTAAAGAAATGAAAGAGGCTAGAAAGACACTGGCCAATTTAAGAAATACTGTATCAAATTGATGGGTTTATCATACTAATAATATAGCTCAATAAATGCTAAAATATTAGGGGTTAAAGAACTCTGGGTATATTTAAAGTTCTTCTATAATTCTGATTGTTCAAATTGGTATTTATGACCAATTATCTTGATTTCTTCTACAGAGTTTCAGCTAAAATATAAAATAATAAGAGTTTTTTTTCTTTAGTTAATCTTATCAAGGACTTGCTTAATGAAGAGATGGGCTCCAATATCTGAAATGGTTTTTAGTCCTTGTGGGAGATTTGCTTATGGAAGACTGGTAAGAAATCAACTGCTAGCAAGAATTATTTTTTTCATGTTTTTCAATGTTGAAATTTTAAAAATAGATATATAAAGTATTAGTAATGCACAATTCTACTTCATATTTATCTGTACCATCCTTTACACCAGGGATCTTCCTCTTCAAACTAGTTTGCTTTAATTCAGTTGTTAACTGAAATGCTGGTTCAGAAAGAAATATTTCTTTTTTTGCTTCAATTACCAGCTGAATTAACAATTTGAATAATTTATTCTACCAATATAATATTTAAAATTAATAAAGGAAAGACAGAATGCCAGATTCTATTACTTCTAGGGTTTATTCCAAGTCAGGACACAAGCCAAGAGACAAGCCCTTTTTTTTCTCTAAAGAAAATTTGCCTTGAGAAATATGTAGAATGAGTTATTCGCTTTCCTGCCAAACAGGAAAGTTTAAAGCATACAGATATATATATAGAGAGAGAGAGAGAGATATCTATATATCTACATATATATGATACTGGATCGTGTTTGCCAGATCAGCTGGACATTTAATGAAAAGGAGTCAGGGCCTGATCCATCTCTCACAGAAATGACTGGAAGGCTTTCCATCAGCTCCAGTGAGAGCTGGATCTGGCCCCATCTGCATGTTTTCAGGCACAAGACCAATTTTCATTTCCTGACCTCTGTGTAATTCCATTGAGGATGCCACTACTGCAGAGAGAGAATAACAACTTATCAGAAGATTGCAAATATCCACCAGGTTTTCAGTTAACATTCTGCACATACAGTAACTTTACCTGATTCATTAAATATTTCTATCCATATCTTCAGTGTTACAGTTCATCAAAGAAAAACAAAATACACTATTAATTGCTTTGTGACAAAGCTTGCATCTGCCATGTTTGCATGAATGTATTATCAGACGCATTCATACACATGTGTTATCCTTCATCTCTGCTGCAAGGACAAAAATGCCTTTTGATGCACATGAATCGAGGAGCTATACATTGCAAGCCTTTATATCACAGAATCATAGAATGGTTTGGGCTGGAAGGGACCTGAAAGATCATCCAGTTCCTGCCCCCCTGCCATGGGCAGGGACACCTTCCACTATCCCAGGTTGCTCCCAGCCCCATCCAACCTGGCCTTGGACACTTCCAGGGATGGGGCAGCCACAGCTTCTCTGGGCCACCGGAGGGCCTCACCACCTTCACAGGAAAGAATTTCATCCTAATATTTAATCTAAACTTGCTCTCGGTCAGTCTGAAGTCATTCCCCCTTATGCTGTCACTACATGTCCTTACAAACAGCATGTGACCATAAATAAAATAGTAGTACTGACTATAAGACAGATCATTCCAGATTTCCCAAATCAGTCTCTTAGAACCTGTCATTTTCTAAAATCAATGTCATAATTCATAAGGACTGTCTGTTTATCTATTTGCTACTTAACCTGAAGCATTTCACACAAATGTTTCAACTCCTTTAGCTGTAAATTAATTCTCTCCGGAAATAATAGAAACTTAGGGTGTTATTGTTAGAGTAACTTCACACCAATCTTTTGTGAAGCGCTCTGAGCCCTCACACTTTCTTTCTCACTCTCCAAATAGCCAATAAAATATTTATTCAAACAGCCTGAACCACACAGGGTGGTGGAAGCTGAAATTTTGTTCTTTGCTTATTCCAGTAGTGGAAACACACCAAGTGGTGTTTTGTATGAGAGCTGTATTCTAGAACACGAACCCCACTGGGCAACTAATACATTAGATGTGTCATACTTTGTCTTGCCAGGCTCATCAGGCTGATTTGGAATTTGCTGCCTGGGTAGAGTGACTCATATGTTTACGGGGCCCTGACAGGTGCTGGGCATCTTCCACACTCATTAAAGTTAATGACTTGAACAGCAGAGAGGGAAAACTGTGTGCTGGTTTCCTCTGAATGTGTATTCCCAAGTTATCCTTTAAGAGAGGACATAAGTGGTGTCACCTTTCTTCTGCAATCACAAAAGCAGCCCCTAACCAAACCCTTGTACCTTCATTGCAAAAGTAACCCAATTAGCTTCACAGGAAGTCCTTGTTGGAGTAAGGCAGGAAAAAAAAAGTGCCATACACAGAGTTTTGCACATAAAAGCTGCTTCTTGCCATAAAACAAGTCACTTCCTCACTGGAACAGAGGAATTAACATACTGGAAACAAGCCAGTAATTTTATAGAAATAGATGCCTTCAAGTAAGCTCTACACCAGTATTCTCACAATAGCCACGCTTTGGCATCATTTCTATCCCAACAAGCCACAGCTGCTGAACTGGAGACTTCTGACTTCATGTTAGATAAGTAATGAGAAGTTTTAGGCAGCAGTGCCAGAGCCAGTCCTTTGATATTAACACAGCACACTACAGTTGTTGACCAGCCACACCAAAAAATATATGCCTTTAATTTACACTAGTTAGCTAAAAATATTCAGGAGAAAACTTCACAGAGACTTACGCCATGACATTAGACTGTCAACCAAGACATGAAGAGATGGAGACCTCACAGACATCTGTGTATTCACACAAAACCAAGAAATTAAGAGGATTGAATCTTTAACTACAAAGACATCTCTACTTTGATGCCTGTCCAGACACTAGATCTGCCCTGGTAATATGACAAAGTTCTGTACCCTGGCTTCCACCCAACAAGACAGAAATACTGAGCCAGAGACCTCACAGAAACCTGTGCCTTAATATTAACCTGCCACACAAAATCTCCTGAGCTAATAGTCTTACAAAAAGAAAAGGCTGAAACCCCTAAAAATAAGGCTGAAGAGTTATTGCAGTCTTAAATCTCATCACTTTTAATGTCTAGCTTTTCAGGGTCTCCCAAAGCAAATTGTAGTGGTGCATTTCAACAGTTAGGCCAGTTCTTTAACTAAACAGTTATGTTTAGTTTTTTCCCTCTTCTGCAGATCTCACATCAACATCTATTGCTCTCATAACTTCATAAGACACTGAGGTACAAAGGCCTGAGCAACACATCTTCCAAACCCAGACTAATGTGCTGTTTTCCGGACAGAATGAGTAAGCAGAATGTTGACTGATGGAAAACTGCTCAGTTGCTTGGAATATATTTCAGTAATTTGGGGAACACTAATTCAGAAATTCAGTATTTTTTCCATCCGCTTTGGCACAGAAAGCAACTTGACAAAAAAATATTCCATGTTAGCCTTTTCATACTTGATGTCTGAAAGGAGCTTTTCCTACTTCTGTAGTGCTGGATCTTTACATTGTTCCTTGTTTTTCACCTATTTACTTAAAATTTCTTCTTGGGTAAATTTTTGGGTTTTTTGGTTGTTCTTTGGGGTTTTTTTGTTTGGGATTTTTTCCTGTTTCTTTTTGTTTTACCTTAAATTAATGTCTAATTTAAAAGATTTCTGTATCTCAGGTAAGCAAGATAATCATAATACTCTACGGCATCAATGGCTGGCTTGTTTCCAGTTCCCACTTACTTTAAGCCAAAAAAACACTGAATAGCAACTGTTTTATCTGACTTTTACAGCCTTTGATCCCTCATTTGGAAGGCCAAGAGAGCTGTGTGATGTGTAAGGAAAGACTCTCCACAGTGCTCTGTGAGTCTCTGCTTATTGGGCAAGATCAAAAGCCCACCAAAATAATTGAGAATCTTTCCATGATCTTCTGTGGAGTTTGGTTGGGCACAACAGGTGACAGGCAGGCTCACTGAAATGAAAGATTCCCTGGAAACGCCTTATAATGGTGGCCAGCAGAAGAAAGGGATAATGAAGTTCTTCTACAAGCTAAATTTGTTGGACCAAACCTGAAAACTTGAAAATTCTCCACTTCGGATACTGATTCTCAACCTGTAAGCAAATTAAACTGATTTTTTTCTCCCTGGAAGCTGAACATGGTATTGGAATGTTTTGGCTTTGCTGGCACACGTGAAATGCAGGGATTGAGCAATGGTTAAGCCTAACCAAGCCTAACGGATCAAGACTGCAGAATTTGTGAATGTTTAGAAAGTAGACCTCAGTCAACAATTTACAAGAGGAGATTGATAAAAAAGGGTTTGTTCAAAAAAGTTTGTAATAGCCATAAAAATCCTGAACCCGCTTCAGTCTGAAAATGATCTATCAATTATTTTTCCATTTGTCCTGGAAATGCCATTAAAACTTCACAACTGTGTAACTGCAGCAGGACTGAAGACTCTCGTGTTACCTTTGCAATTGAAATCTCCATAATAAAAGCTTCTTTCTTCATTGTGCAGAATGTACTGACATTCTGAGTGATTGCTATAAGAATTCCGTGGTGATTATCTTAGGAATCAGGCACTACTCTACAGATTAGTTCCTGAACCACCTGTCAACCCTATTTCTGTGCAAATTGCTTTACTTTGAAAGACGTGACCTGAAAGCTCTGCAGTGGCACTGCAGGGATGCATTTCACTACACCACCACCAACCAACTCAAAAGGCTAATTAAGAGCATCCATAAGTGCCTTTTGCAACCTCTGCGAGACAGGCAAAAACATAATCACAACACAACAAAACACAAATCCCACATAAATGAAAAGAGTAAGCTGCATCTTACCTCATTTGAATTTTCTGTTGTGATGTTTTTATTTTTCAGCTTTTTCTGCAGCAGTTTGGTTTCATACTCTGGTCTGGGATGCTCCTGAAAAAAACAAACAAAAAACAAACAAAAACAAACAAAAAACAAACATGATTATGATTAACAGAAAAAAAACAAAATTTTTGGTCACTTATTCACAAACAAAGCCATCAAGATGATTTAACTGCGCACATCTTTTGGACTAGGCTGTCAGATCTGGCCCAGCTTCCCTAATCAATAACCTTTCAAGGTGCTCTTGCAAAGCATATTTTTCTTTTCCAAATATGAGCACAAATTAAGCAAGGTGACAAAAATTTACCAGGCTTTTCAAGTGAGCAGTTCATAAAAGAGGCAAGTATCATGTATCTCCTCATTCCCATCAAGTTCTTAATTCATTCAGAGCTGGAATTTGGGTTGATATCTCCCACAAAAATGGCTATTCCTACAGCATTGGTCACATCATCCCTCTTTACTATAATTAGAACCCGTGCATATCAACCCCATCTAAAACAATGGGTTATTAACATGTTTTAATTAATCTGATAGTCATAAAGAGAAAAAAGACCATTTAAAATTAATAAATCCTCATGAGCATTAGAAGGGGGCCTACATGGAACTTCACCAGAATCCCTTGAGGGACACAGGTAGTGTTCATTTTCTGTGTCTGTAACATTTTCACCACATCAGACACAACCCTCACCATTCTCTGTTGCACATGAGAATATAAACACAGTGAGACCTCCAAACTATTGTTTATCCTGATCATGAGATTTTCCTAATGCATTCAAAAGGTATGTGATAGAGTATCATTTAAATCATTGAATCCTGGAATAGTTTGGGTTGGAAGCGACCTTGCATCTCATTCCAACCCCAATGCCGTGGGCAGGGACACCTTCCACTGTGATGTGTAAATGTTCTTGGTCATCAGGAATGACAAAAGTCACAGGGTCTTGCAAACAGTCAGAAAGATTTATTAATATATTACACGCTTGGCATGGAAATTGGTATGCAATCCCTAACCTACAATACAAGCACATGGCAGCGGGTTTTGGATAGAGAGATAAGAAGAAAGGGAAGAGAGAAAAGGAGAAGCATAAGAGAAAGAGACCAGCAGCCCTCATTCCAGTGTTGATCCCTGATGTGGTGATGGGATGTCCAGGATCCCGAGGGGTGGGGATCACCCAGGCTTGGTGGGGGTACCTTTATATGGATGGGTTTCTCCACCCTGAAAATAAGTTTCTTGCTTTCCCTGCAAATTAGTTATCATGAGCCCTGCATCCTTTCAGACCTTTCTAGAAATGGGCGAGAGGCTTTCAGGGATCCTGGGGGGTCTTGATCCCCCCCCTACAGTCCATGCCCACTTCTCAGCCTCATTCCTGCACAATGGTTTTTTTGTTGTGCATCTGTGGACTTGATCAAGATGTTTGTCCCAGAAAAGTGCTGCTCTACCTCCACACGTTGCCCTTCTCCAGTCACATTTTGTTCTTCCTCCTGGCGTGCTGGTACCAACAGTCCTTGTCTGTTATTACCAGCAATCCTTGGTTGGTTCCATGGCTATCCCAGTATCAGTGTCTGAGACACACACAGTAGCTACTTCTCTTCTGGATATCTACTCCATACCCAGAGCCCCATCCAGCCTGGCACTGGAACACTGACAGGGATGAGACAGCCACAACTTCTCTGGGCAACCTGTGCCAGGGCCTCAGAACTCTCAAATGGAACAATTTCTTCCCAATATCAAATCTAAACCTGCTCTCTGTCAGTGTGAAGCCATTTCCCCTTGTCCTGTCACTCCAGGCCCTTGTCAATAGTCCCTCTCCATCTTTACCATCGGCTCCCTTCAGGCACTGCAAGGCCACAATGAGGTCGCCCCAAAGCCTTTTCTTCTCCAGGCTGAACAATCCCAAATCTCTCAGCCTTTCCTTGTAAGAGAGGTTCTCCATCCCTCTGATCATCTTGGTGCCCCTCCTCTGGACAAAATGTGGAATTCCAAGAAACAGTGAGGCATGGGTAAACTCCAACATTAATAAAGGTGATTTGCAGCAAAAATGGTGGTAAGCAGGATGGGGAAAGGACAGACAAAGATACAAGAATAAGCATTTAAAGATGCTGCAGTCAACACCTGTATCCTGATGCTTTTTCAGTTTTCACTGGCTTGTATTGATTTGCATTATTTGCTACCATGCTTCCTTAGATAAGGTTCAGAGGCTGGAGGTAACATCTTTAGAACACTATTTGTTGTTGTTAGTACAACAATTTTAAATGAAGAAAGGATGAAGACATCAGGCATGGATGGCTACACAAGAGGAGACTGCTTGATCAAAGTAGGGAAAGGAGATAAATGAAGCTTTAAGAAACTGAGGGGATCTAAATACACTATCCTATTGCAGACCTGAATTCATTTTCTTCCTTTTTTTCCCTTACTTTCTGCTCAGCAAAGCATTATGAGACATCAGGGGCAGCTCCAGAGGTCAGAGCAACTTTGGAAAACTGATTTGAATGAAAACAAGGTGAAATAAAGAAAATAAATGCCAAGCAAAACATTGTACTCTAATTTACTTTTTGCTATTGACAGTTTTGCTCTGAATGCATATTCTGTTCAAATTTGGCCAAGTTTTGTTTAGTTTTCCTAGTAAGATATTCCAGTGTCCTTTTAACTGCCTTTCGTACACATACACCTGGATTGGAAAAGTAGTTGATCTGTCTTTGCTGAATCTGCCAAGTCATCTTACCCTTGACTGAACAGAGAGCTGAAATGCATTTTGTTTATATTCCTTTTATGAGTATTTTGCACAAAATAGTTCTTTACAATCCAGACTTAGGGATATTTGACCCATACATCCATGGATGTGAAGGGACAATTCCACTCAGCTGTAAAAAGAGTGTGATTCAGAATCAATTCTTTATCTGAAAATGGGAACAGTTCTACACTTAGGACAATAAGCTAGAAATAGTTGTGATGACTTCACGAAGGCCAAATGTCCATGTAGGGATAGATCTGAATCCCAGGATGCTGTAAGTTTGCCAGTACAGCTGCCAGACACTTATTGAAAACCATGTGAGCCAAGGTACTGTGAGGCCAAATGAGTGCTCCAAGTAGAAAACAATAATTCCCATTCAGAATACAAAGAGCCAAAACATGAAATTTCTACTCAGGCAAAACTCACGTTGACGTCAGTGGGAATTTTCCCTGAGAGTGGTCTCCAGAATTTGCCTCAAGCATACACATGTGTATCCACTATCCATCAAATTAAGCCTCTATAGATAGTGATCCAGTTTGATAAGAACAAATAATGCAAACCAATCTCTCCTTAACTTCCCTTTGATGCAGAAAGAAAGTGATAATGGAATTTTACAAAGCATGCACAAGAAACACACTGAATGTATTTAAAAACAAAAAAAAATTAGAACCTTAGCAACTATCCCAGATTTGACAGACCAAAGGAGTTATCATTAAAAAACTAAGCCATATGCTCTAAGTAAAGGCAAAGACTCACTGCAAACTCCTTGAACAGCCTTATCCTAACATCCTGAACACAAGCAGAGCAGCTAAACAGTGCACACGGATGGGAAGGAAGGTTTCCACAAATAATAATTGGAATGACCTAGCTGCTGCCCCAAAGCAAGACGGAAATGTGGAATGAACAGAACAGAGATCCCAGCTGTTCTCTGCTGCAGAAAGGTTAATTATTAGAAATCAAGGACTAAACCCTCTGTTTCTTATGATGGTAACACAGGAGGTAGGGAGTGAGAAGTCTAGGGAAGAGTTTGTCATTCATACCAAGCATCTGTTTGGACTGTCCCATTAATGGGATGCTTGTCCAAGAAAAAATAGTTTTATATGTTAACATGGAGTGACTGGTAGATGATCACAATCTTTTTAGTCCAGATCACTTTCAAACTAAATCTGATAAATGAAAAATTAAAGCAAAAGCTTGAATAAGTCATGTAACATTAACACAAGTTTAGGGGTGTTAAAAGCTGCTGAACAGGCACACAGGAACTCAGTTATTAAAGATATTCAAAAGCAACATAAAAGAGAATAAGTTAAAAGAAACTAGGAGGTTCTATTATGGAAATGTATTTGCCAGACAGAGAGATCTTATGCTTTTGTTTGCTTTCATTGAGCAAGAACAGTGGTAATGCTTTGGTAAAAACTAAATTTTGAAATGTGGCCTCATATTTTGAAGCTCCCTTAAGGTAGGACCAAACAACCAAATACTGCCATTTCAATGGCAGATAACATATTTTGTGGGTAACTGTAGCAGAATATAGCATCATTTATATTTGTTCGTTATGCAATTCAAATCCAACCCATTTAAATACTCCTATACTGATAAGTGGAATTGTGTAAATCGTAGAATCACAGAATGGCCTGGGTTGGAAGGGACCTGGAAGATCATTTCATTCCAACCCCCTGCTGTGTGTAGGGATGCCTTCCACTAGACCAGGCTGCCCCATCCAACCTGACCTTCCAGGGAAGCTTCCCTGGGAAACCTGTGCCAGGGCCTCGCCACCCTCACAGGGAGCAATTTGTTCCTGAAATCCCATCTAAAGCTACTCTGTGTGTTTGAAGCCATTCTCCCTCGTCCTGTCACTCCAGGCCCTTGTAAACAGCACCTGATTCCATATCTTCTGTGTTCTCCACGGGGCACATCCCTGGCAAACCCTGCTTACCTACCTGGATCTCCTGAGTCACTGGAAAGGAGGAGAGGAACAAGGAAATGCCTCAAGCTGGTCCCTGTTCCTAGTGGGGCAGTGCTGGATAATGACAGATTTAACCTCTCTGAATCCAGGGGAGGGAAGAATTTGTGCCACTCCAAATGACCCAGCCTTGGAGTGGCCCATCCCATCACCCTAAGGAATCAAGAATGTCAATAAAAAATTGAACAGTTTTGAAGCTTGAAGAAAATTCAGTTCTAAAAAGACAGAGGAGGTCATTACAATGGAAAACAAATAAATGAAAGTAAATGAAAGCATGTTCATATGTCTGGTAGAAGAGAAATAAAAGAGGAAAATTTACTAAAGCCCCAGGATGTTGTGGCACATATTTGGATCAACAGTTTGGGAGTGAAAAAATGTAATCATACAGCTTTACCAACTTCTTGGAAAGCAAAAAAATTGTCACCTGTTATTACAGTTTACAACTTTAAACATGTTTAAAGTGTGCCTTCATGTGTAATTTTTTAATGGAGCAATAACTGGTACCAAAAAGTTTCCCCAAAGAGCTGAAGGACAACATTCATTCTTCAGCGTTTCTTCCCCAACTATCCTAATGAAACTCTCATCCTCCTAAACATAGGACTTAAATATAATGTTGAAAGAAATTGTTTAGAAGAACAGGGCTAGCCAAAGATCATTAAATAATTAGTGTTAGTAAGATTATGAAGGTCAGGGAAGATTCTCTGGAAAAAGTAACGAAACCCAAAAAGGGTTAATAAAAAAGCATACAAAGAATTTTAAAAATATTTGGAAATGTGGACCCAACAGGAAAATAAGAACAGTTATGGGGAAAATGTGAGATAATGCATCTGGAGAAAATAATCTAAACTAAAGATCTCATTGGCACAAGAAACTTGGGGATGCAGAGAGCATGCAAGGAGAGACTTGAAACAAGACAAAATATTGTAGCTATAAATTCCCCTTTTACCAATAGTGGACATTTTTTCCCAAGAGAGTTACACAGTTATTTTATTAGAGTTTCCTCTTTCAGGATTTTAGCAAACAAAAATATCTTGTGCTTTGTGAATTAGTAGATACAATTGAAACTTCAGAAAAGGAGTCTGCTCCTACAATTTGCAAGCTGGAAGACAAAGTAAAACCATCAAACTGATCAGATCAAAATGAATTTTGAAACCATTGTAGAGAAGATAAACCAAGATCAAGTCAGGTGAGAATGGAATGTATCTGTAACATGTTTAATGTCACCAAGTCAGTTGGCTTTTTAATTTTGTTTAATTCTGTTTTACTCAATCTTCCTTCTTTATTAATTTGCCTTAACTCAGCAGTAATCCACAGTGACCTTAAAGACTTCTCTTAACAGTTCAACAATTACAGGGTTTTTTTAAACTCATCAAACAGCAAAAGGAAGAATTAGACTTTGGGAATTAGTGTGCAAAAAAAACTAGAATAGCTGGCAAACATTTTACATAGCACAGGATTTTAACTTGAAATTAAATGTTCCTAAGGAAGACAGATGTCCAAGTTCCTCCCTGTTATAATGAAACACTGTAACAGCTTGGCTGTTTGAACAACACCAAGACCAATGAGTGGAGACCCCTTGGCATTTCAGTTAATGCAGACTCTCTGTCCATTTGACTTCTGAGTTCTTGTCCAAATTCTAGAATTTCATCTTTTATAATTGCATTTCTATTTCAGTTTGCACAGGATCATCGGCAAAATGAGGGAAAATCTCTTCCATTCAAAAAAATGAAAGCAGGAACATCCTGGAAAGAGAATTTCTGAAGATTCATGGAAAGGCAAGAGTTTCTACCGCCCACAACATTAATTGGAGTCTCTCTGTACTTCTTTACCAAGCAGAAGAGGGTATGGATTCTCCCACCCCTCCTCCTGTTTTATTGAAGGCTGTATCCCTTATTACACACCCTGAACTAGAATCAAATGCACAGCCTCTCTGATTGGGTTACAGCGTCACACATCTGTGGCAAGGCATGTTGAGTGGAGGAATTTCAGGAAGAATTTCCTGACTGGAAATGTTGTTAAGCACTAGAATGTGCTGCCCAGGGAGGTGTGGAGTAACTGTCCCTGGAGGTGTCCCAGGAATGACTGGACATGGCACTCAGTGATTTGGTCTAGGTGACCACAGGTCACCTAGAGCTGAGGATTGGTCAAAGGTTGGACTCGATGACCTTGGAGGTCCTTTGTCTGCTCTCATGGTTCTGGTCTGAGTTTGTTTCTTTTCTTTCCCTCTCCCATTTGTTTATCAGATGCGCTATTGCTTTTCAACACGATTATCTGCTTTCCACTTGATACCCAATGCTTGCCATTCTTTTTGTGGATTTCAGGTGTCCAAACACAAATTCTCTAAGGCTGTACCACTGCCAGCTGCAAAGATTCATGGAAGCCTTAGGGAGTCTGCTTTATCAGACTGCCACTGCCAAGATATTTACAAATAAATGGACTACATTAACATCTCCTGTGACTCTTTTGAAGCAAAAGATTTGGCCCAGCATGTTTAAAGAAAGCAATTTACTGAAAAGTTTGTAGTCAATGTCCACAAAAATTACACCAAAGGCACTTATTTCAATATAATCCTCACACAGTACTTCTCAACTCTTCAAATTAAAGGTTTTCTCCCAGCTTTGGTTCTGTAACTTCCCTTCCTAAAAAAATCTATAATCAATAGCTTAACCCCATCTGGTCTTAAAACTGTTAAACCTCCCGAGCTTCTTCCTTGTCCCTTTTTTGCTCTTTTAAGTGATCCCATTTCTAGTTCCCTCTGGCTTAACCTCATCAGACACAATTCTCCCTTTTCCAACACAATTTTCAACACTTGTAAAGACTTCACCACCACTGAGACCTGATGCCACTATCTTTCTACAGACAAATTTATCCTCCTCTTTATGAATCTTACGGATAAAAGGTGAACAGAACCTGATCTAACTTCTGGGTTTTTTGAAGCACCAAGAACTGGCGGGAGATGACACGGTACACTATTTTCTGCTTAAGATGTCATGTCAAGGGACAGGTCCATTATTCTTCAAAAAAGACCTGGATGAATCAGAATATGACCAGAAAGGAACAAGAATAAAGAGATACATAGAAAATCCTTCCAGTACCTGAAGGGAGCCTACAAGAAAGATGGAGAAAGAGACACTTGACAAGGGCTTGGAGGGACAGGACAAGGGGGAATGGCTTCACACTGACAGAGAGGAGGGTTAGATTGAATATTGGGAAGAAATTGTTCCCTGTGAGAGTGCTAAGGCCCTGGCACAGGTTGCCCAGAGCAGCTGTGGGTGGCTGCCCTATACCTGGAAGTGTCCAAGACCTGGTTGGATGGGGCTTGGAGCAATCTGGGATAGTAGAAGGTGTCCCTGTCCATGGCAGGAGTGTGGAACAAGATCATATTTAAAGTCCCTTCCAACCCAAAGCATTCTGTGGTTCCACAATTCTCTGAAAATATTTAGGAACTAAGACTGAAAGAGCAGAGGCTCATTCACCTTAAACAAACAATGGTGACAGAGATATGATACTGTGTTGAATTATGCTTAAAACAGGACAGAAGTAATCCCTCTCTTGATCTTTGAAAGATAAAATAAGGGAAAAAAGAGAAAAAAATTAACATGTAGCAAGGAGATTTAAAAACCACTAGGAAAAGCTTGTTAGCAGTACAGATAGAGAAGCATTAGAGTAGATTACCTAGGGAGGAATTGAAATCTCCACTGCTGGATTTATTTAAGAATAAATTAGACAAATATCTCTTTCTAATTATTTAAGTAGAGTTGATCCTACAATGCACAAGGGATGGCCCCTCAAGGTCCATTCCAGTCTTATTTTATGATTCTAAGTTCCTAATTCTTTAGCTTGTGCTGAGATCTGTCTGGCACTCCTTCACTTGTCATAAACAAAGGCTTCTTGCTGATCCCACAGTTCCTGTCCACGGACTTCTACCACTTCAGGCCTCTTCATCACAGAACCTCACAAACCTATAGATTCTTTCACAGCATTTTGCAAATATTGAGCTAAACCTGAGGATTTTGTACTGTGAGTGATGAACTTGAAATTCAGAAAAATCTGGTAGTTCATCAAATATGCCACAGAGCACAGAGTTTGCTCTCTAGCCTCTCAGTTTGCCCTGAGGTTGGTACAGGATTTCTGCTCTGAAAGGGAGCATTTTGACTTTCCATGTGGGACAAGCAGTAATTTCTGATGTGCTGGCACACTGGGTTTGCATCCCAACTCACAGACTGAGAGTACTGGGTTATACTGTGAGCATCACGCACATCATAACAGGGGAGAGAGTCATGAAAAAGCTGACAAACACAGACAAAAGAGAGCAGGTTGTTGCCAAGTCACCAGTGAAGGAATATTTCTGCATTACGGGATAGTGATGGAAGAAGAGAAATACTGGAGTGTTCTGTTCTGTTCTCAGGGTTATCTTCTTGTTTTATCCAAATATTTTGATCTGGGAAATAGGAAAAAGGGGAATAACATCACCACCATGCTATATCATGAAGTCTGTGATGTCAGCTTGCTTTTCCCCTGTTTTAGCTGAGCTCAGCTAGCAGGGCTGACGACNCATGTCAGCTTGATTTTCCCCTGTGGTATTTGCACTCTCCTGTTTTAGCTCAGCTCAGCTAGCAGGGCTGACGACTTGTAAGTGGCCTGTTGTTTAAGGAGCTATGCTAGAACATGAAGAGAAGAAATGGATTCAAATCCTCCCAGCAAACCAAGACAGTTCTGAATTACTTAATATGACCCTGTTCTAGAGACATCTCAGCATCTATTGCCAGGAGAAGGTCCAAAGTCTACCCATTCTTAGTATGATATTTATTTATGATTTTAGGAACTGCACTCTCTTTAGTTAGGGTTAGAAATGAGTCCTTGGATGAGAGACAGTCATTCGAACAAACCAAAGAACAGAACTAAGAACAAAATTAGGGACATTGTAAGTACCAATAAACAAGTATGTCTCACTTTTCAGTCAATTCAGGTATGGCTGGAGACCCCATGGCTCATTGAAAAGCTCTTTCTGAAGAAACCCACACCATTTATTGTTCTGAAACAGCTCTGTTGTGAGCACCTAGAGCTCAGGACGATGTACCCAAGGCATCATAGATGTGGCCCAGAGCTGGACGCAAAAATTGCTGATGGTACTGTGACCCGTGGCTGTCATCATTGCAAAGAACTCTTGTTACACATAATGGAGCAACATGACAAAGTATTTATTCAGTGTCATTGTGTTATTGCACACTATACAATGCCATATGGGCATTCCCAGCAAAACATGATCTGCTCTTACCTTATAATGCTTTTCAACATTCATTATTAACTTCAGAGTGCCGACCAGTGAGATAGAGGTGAGGATTTCTTAAACAAACATTGATAGTCAAAACTATCAGTGGCAGTGCTTTACCTAAACATAGCTACGAACTACACTGGGCTGGAGAACAGTCACGAGAAATCTATATATCAATGCTTATATAATGTGCATCTACAGAATAATTAACGCAGTAAATTAGCCCAGGGAGAGGAGACTTACTTCTTCTTCTTCCAGTCCAGTTAGATCCCAGAAGTAACTCAATCTCATCTGCAAACGTTTCCATTGTTCAAGGAACATGGTAGCTTTAAAAGAAATTAAACAATTTCAAAAATGATAAATGCAAAGCCTTATGGCAAACATTTGTGTTACTTATAAGCTTCAATGGATATTTTAATACCATTATGCTAGACCCTTTAAAATTAAGCACTAAGAAGCAGCCTCAGGCCCAATTTTAAAGGAAGAACTCAAGCAAAGCATGGGAACAATAATTAATGCCCTTTAAAAATACAATACAGAGAGATGGAACATGGGTTTTCCAGAGCCACTGTTAAGTGATGGAACTGAGCCCATATCCACGGATATCCACTGAAGACATCATATCTCTTAATTCACCATGAAGCATTCTGAGGTAGGTTTAGCCTGCTGTTGAAATAACTAGGATCCCTAGCAATATATAGAAAAAGATATTTTGAAATATATTACAATGGTGTAGTTGAATGCTTTTTTCCCTTCATAGACATTGTGATTCTTGCCCTAAAGGACTGGCCTCTGGTTCAGCCTCCTGCTTCTCCGTTTTTTACTAATAAGAAGGAACAGATGTTTTACTGTTGTCTCATATATACAATCTCCTGGCTGTCCTCTCATAATTGCTCTTTCCTCTGTATAGCCCTTTTCCTAGTTGCTCATGATTTATGGACTTACAGATTTATCAGAAACAGCACTTATAAATCTTGGCTTGTGGACATGTATTTTCAGATAACGATATCAATATCGATACTAAACTAGTACCTGCCAACTAAAACCACCAAAATTCTACCAATAAAAGCTATACCTATAAACAATTGGGGGCACCATTTTCTATTTTTTTATGTTTCATCTCACTTTTTCAGGGTGAAAACAATGTGACTCTTACAAGTCATAATCTATCACAAGAGTTAGCTGCAAATATTTTCTTCACAGGTATCGTCCCATCATGCAAGAAATAGATATCATTTAAAGACACGACTGGCAGCACACTGAAAGCAAATCCAGACACTAAGTAACCAAGTTTCTATCTGTGTTCCTCCCTTACAGAAGAGAGAACATATAAAAGCTATATTTAGCATGGTTTGAAAACTCAAGGGTTTTTAGATATCCTAAATACAAAAACATTTGGTTATTTTATAGGGTGCTATTACTCATTCCATTCTTTCCTGTTATACGAAAACTCAGTTCCACATTTAGCTCTATAAGAACGTACTTGGCTTGATGCAGCAGCTGCTCTGAAACCAGCACGTCTGCACTGACTTACACCAGCAGAAAAACTAAACTGACAGAGAGCAGGTTTGGCTTGGATATTAGGAAGAAATTCTTCCCTGTGAGGGTGGTGAAGCCCTGGCACAGGGTGCCCAGAGAAGTTGTGGCTGCCCCATCCCTGGAAGTGTCCAAGGCCAGGTTGGATGGGGCTCTGAGCAACCTGGGCTAGTGGAAGGTGTCCCTGCCCATGGCAGGGTGTTGGAACTGGATGAGCTTTAAGGTCCCTTCCAACCCAAACCATTCTATGATTCTGTAAAACTTCTAATTAAGGCATCTGACATTGAAATTCAGCACCAGGACACCGGTGGCATCAAGCCCAGTCAGCCAGGTATTACTGTGACCATGGACACCTGCAGCAGGCCTGCTGGAATCACAAAGACACTTCATGAGGAATCAGGATCAGCTACTAAAAACACGATTCCTTGTGAGATATTAATATTTAGGAAGCCTTCTGCTTTCCAAAGAATGGGAGAAGACAAGCAGGATGAAATAATTCCTCATGAAATGAAGACGGCCAGATCACCATAGTTAGCTCTTTTAAATATACACATGGACTAGGTGTGTGAATGAGCTCTGCCAGTCAACAGACTGAGCCCTAGAGATAACCAGCACAGCCTCTAATAGAAGGGCAGCAAAATTTGGTGTAATCTAATACTTAATAGGCAAGCTGGGCAGAGTTAGTAAAGGCTCCATCATTTCGCTTTGCTGCTCTTTGTGTTTGCCGGCTGCATTTTCTTGAACTGACAAGCTCAGTTATCATGGTCCCAAGAACAGACTTTTCCAATCTGTGGGAAACATTTTTTGGAGGAGGGCTACAGCTCTGAAAGAATTTTGTTATTCTTACATGCCTTTTTTTAAAAGCAGTGCATATGGAACTTTTTGTCCTGTTCTGTTCCATAATAGATTCTACTAATTTATCTTAGTGCAAGGATATATTAACATTTTATTTTGCACATTGCATTGCTGATACTAAAATACAGTTTTTCTGGATGACATTTAGTGGCAATTCATATTTGCATGAATGCAAGCTTACAGTAAAATTTCTCTGTCAGGAAAATGATATTTTATCTTAAGCTTCACAGCAGCAGGTGACACAATCTGCCAGTCTACCCTGTAATCTGAAGTAGTAAAATAAACTGTTCTGAGAGTCTGTAAATTCATCCTCTTTTTTCTGTTTCTCAGTCATAATTCTCACATATTCTCTAATGTTCGCTCTAGGGCTTCCAGGAACTGGTAGATAAATGCTTCTTGCTTCCATGATGTGTCCTGTCTGCAAGTTCCTTAAAAACCCTCTGCTGTCCTCACCCAATGCCAAGCCACCAATCAGTCCTTTCTAAAACAAGTTGTAAAATCTTAATAGGGTTGCAAAGAACAACAGACTGGTTGCTGAGGGATGGCTAGAACACAATAACAGATTTGCTCAGTTTCATGTTAAGGATGATAATTTCATTTGGGGAACAATGAATGGGGAAATAAAAAATCATTTTACAGTAGCAATAACATATTTAACTTTCACAATAAACAAGCTCTAGAGTAAAGGAGAGCATAACACCAGCAATAATTCATGCAAACACAGTACACACACTTTTCAGGGCAGAGGTGAGGCCAGAAACAATAAGAGTAATACTACAATGTGTTCATTCATGTTTATGAAGTGTTTCGATATCCTCATGGAGACAGGGATATTTGCCATTAAAGAAAAGTAAGCTTGTTTAAATGGAATGCTCTAAAATATATTATAATTAAAATTATAATAGTCCCATTGCTCTTGGAATCCCATAAAGTTTTGATAAAATTATGTGACTGAGCTGTCCCACAAGGAAGTGGGACTGTGCTTAAATTAGACCCTTTCAGCTGTCTGCACCATACCAATCCTCAAATACATTTTGGCCCCAAATGCAGGTGGTGTTAAAAGGACATGGCATGTCGATAGAAAAGGAAGAAAAATTAGCAAATACCTGGCAAGGATTAGAAGTGCCATTAAAGGCACAATTTCCTCCATGAAGAAAATGGCCTCAAAATGAGCCAGGGAAGGTTCAGCTTGGACATCAGGAAGAATTTCTTCCCGCCGGCATTGGAAGGGGCTGCCCAGGGAGGTGGTGGAGTCACCACCCTGGAGATGTTTAATAAACAACTGAACATGGCACTCAGTGCTCTGGGTTAGTTGACAAGGTAGGGATCAGTCAAAGGCCGGACTTGATGATCTTGTAGGTCTTTTCCAGACTTGATGGCTCTATGATTCTAAACATGGCAGTAGTGGAAGAAAGGACATATTTTTCTTCCCTGAACTGTACAACTCTTCCCCATTTATTCCAGAGCTTGCTTTCCCCAGTCTCAACCCAGACAGCTCTCCCTGGCCTTCTGAGGATTGTCAGCTTCCCAAAGCCATAGGGTTCACATACCATCAAACAGCACTTTACTACTCTGCGAGGAGTCCAAACAACAAATGGCACTGTTAGCTTGCAAAGCAATACTCACCCCAGAGAGCCATAAAGATGGAGAAGAAAACCGTGGCAGGGTTGTCAAACAAGTGACTGGCTCGAGCGGTGGCACAGGCAGAGCTGAGGTTCCAGTAGTCACAGAACTTGTCACACAGGGGGCACATGGTGAAGGCATTGCGTTGGTCGCACATCTCTTTGCTGTGACAGACAAGGGCACAGGTTCCTCTGAGTATTCCAGCTCAGGAACTATGGATGTGCAGTAGTGACATCGAGCAGCACATCACAGATATCACAAGCTGTCAGCAACATATGTGGCCTGCACTTGGAGAGAATAGGAGCTGTGTGTTCCTCCAAGGCTCATTGCCATGTATAGTAGTTTTTAAAATCCTTATAGGCACCTTACCAACAGAAAAATGATGCAACACTCAACCAGACTGATCCCTGAACTGTATTACTGAGTTAAGGAAGGCAACATCACTGAAGACTGAGGTTGACCATACTAAAAAACCAAAATTCAAATACAAAAGTGGAGTTTGCCATCTCTGCAGTCAGTTACATGATTTGATTCAGATCAGATTTAAATCACGGAAAAGAAAGACTGAAGTGGTGGCAAATGAAATTCAGTACCATTGTCAAAATACACATTTTGTAATATGATGGGACAAAAATATGAGAGAAAAGATTTTTT